>JAVQJD010068364.1:0-21433 GCA_036023655.1 Nannoperca australis
CTTCTTATGCTAAATGGGCTGCATTACTGTAATGAACTGGTAATTTATGGAGGAGGAGTGCAGGGCTTGTATCAATTGCCCATTGAGTGTTTGGCCTCCTTAAGCTCACCCACTCCCTCTGGAAACACATGCAAACACACACACACACACACACACACACACACACACACCCCAAATGTAAGTCGAGACATACTGTGCACACACACTTACTGTTAGAAGTGCACATAATGAGACACTCAAGAGGAACACCTTGCGTACCCTGGCCACGCAGCAGAAGAAGCACAACAGCAACAGCTGTAAGTTCTCTGTCGGTGTACACTCTGAATGCAGCCACAGTACTAATGTGCACTAACAGACACACACATCCCGGTACACATTTATATACTATGAGGTAAAGAACTGTTTTCAGTTATGTGTGGATAAGCAAGGGTGTTAAGCAACCACTGTAGCCAGCTGCACTGATTAAAATTGAAGCATATCTCTGTTGTCAGACGGCTTCACACAGACAATGCAAAAATGTGTTTGAAACCAAATCACTTGACCCCCCTAAAAAGACATACTAGTTTAGAACCCAACAAGCATTTTGTTTACAAATCAAAATTTTCTTTTAATCTAAAAGTAAAAAGTGAAGTTCATGTGTGTGATACGTGTGTTTGCTATGGTGACAGAATTGTACAACTTTGTAATTTGCGCATGTATTAGAAAATGGAAATGCATCTTAACATTACCCTTAGAAGGCAAAAGCGAAAATCCCCACACGTTCACTTGTTTTGAAATTGAGGCCAGTGACTTAGAGGCAAAACCTGAAATTGGCCTGTTTGCTTTATGCTTCCTCACAGTTCTTCATTTCAGCAGGAAGAGCGGTTTTCATAAATGTTCTTCTTTGGTTCCCAGGCACAGGTTACAGCCATCGCTACACAGGATAATTGTCATTGTGGGATGTCTTTCTATTGTGGATGTGTAACTCAATAGCCTGCAGTTGAAAGTCACAGAGAGGCGAACATCCAAAGAGAAAGAGACCTGTTTAGACCACAGGGAGACGGGGAGGAAGGGAGGGCAACAGAGGAAGAAGGACAAAAATGAAACACTCATGGAGGGAGGTTAGATAAAACAATGAGTGAAAAGATGTTGAAGCAAGCAGTGGGGGAGGTTTGTCAGATCCTCTGACTGTTGTCTGTCTTGGCTCGTAACCTGAGTGGAAGATTAAACTGAATGTAAAAGGTCACTGTCGCATGCCTCTGACATTATAAAGAATGTGTATGTGCATGTTTGAATTGTACACTTTACCCATGTATATGGATAACCTCCGACAGGGATGTTAAACACCATGGCGACAGGCGCTGACCCCTTTTGTAAAGAGGTTAAAGGTCAACGGAGCTACTGAGGGGTGACAGTCGCCCTGAACACAGGAACATCCTTTAGAGAGAATCGGGAGGAGGAGGAGACAGAGAAGGGGGCAAGGGAGAGAGGATAAGGTTAAAGCAAACATTAGAGTGAGGCAGGAAGAAAAAGAGGCAGAAGTGAAAGAGGACGTGGAGTGACAGTGAAAGGAGGAAGTAAGAGATGAGATGATGAGTGAAGGAAGAGAAAAGGGAAAGCAAGACACATTCACACATTAGACCACTTGGAGAAAGGGAGGCTTGCATAAAGGGCATTGGTTGTACAGGTTAGATGAGTAGCTGTGATTTTTAGGCTAATACGCTGTTGTTAGAGAAAGCAATGAAAGGAACGTGCAGATATTTAGGACCCTGTCTGTTTGCTGAGGCAGACTTTTAGATGAGATATGAAGAACAAAAAAGTTATTTTTCATTGCATGGTGATTTCATTTAAAAAAAAACGTTTTCCTCAATAAGATTCTTGGCTGAATGCCCTTGTTGCAGTTGTCAGTTGGGCCTATTTCTATACATCTATTTCTTAAATTCGACATATAATGAAAAATATTAGGGGAAAATTGCTCCCCAGCACACTATTTCCATTGTTACGTCCATGTCCATTGTATTTCCAAGTGTCCTTTAAAGAAGAACTTTCACTCTGTCTTTAGCTGCACACTTTGGTCTGTTGTGTGTTTCTCTCTCTGGCAGTGACTGTGAAGCTTCCTCCTGGAGAAAAGTGCTTTGTGTTTTTATGAGACATTCTGACTACGCCGCGGTACAAAAACAAGGTTCTTAAACTGTCATTTTGCATTTAAGAACACTTATCAATTTCATAGACGCAGTCAAAGCAGCAGTCTCAAGTAAGACATGAGTTATTCTGTGTGCGTCTGAAATGAGCCTTGGGAAAGGTTAGCCATAAACTGAAAAAGGTGTTTGATCTATAGCCAGGTATTGATCAAAAACACTGTCTAAGCTCATGAAAATGTACATGCGTGTATGTGCGTGTGCATCAGTGCACTTTGGTAAAGAGTGCGCTGTGTATGCAGTAATGGCACTTGACGTGTGATCTGAGTTATGGCCAGGTATTGATCAGGAAACATCACGGCAGCTTTAAACTTTGCTAAAGAGCTTTTGGTGAGACATGACTAAGTGCTGTTACAGACTCATGAGCCATTAGGAGTTTGTATAAAAGAGATCATAGTGGGACAACTATGGAAGGATAAGAGGAGATAAAAGTATGTTGAATGTCAGACGTTTTCTTTTCAAACACAAATGGCACTTTTAAATTGGGGATAATATTTTTTTCTGCCTTGTTTGTCTTCCTTTTTAACAGCATACAAATTAAAGAATAGTTTATTTTAATGATGTACTAATCCTTCCACAAAGAATTAAAAGATGAGGGAAACTTCTGTAAGCTGAGGAAATGTTTCCTACTCTCAACTTTTTAAGCACTTTGCTGTAGATTGTGGGTAAGGTTAAATTTGGTAAAAGTTCGTGTAAAAGTTTAAGAGTTGTTTGTTAATTTAGTTTACTGAAATGCAAGGAACACAGGACTTGCTCTACATGTCATGTTCAGTCTATTTGCTGCAATTTTCTTTGACACTTGCATGACAAAATTTTAACTAGTCCCAGTGCTGGTCACATTAGCCTGTCGCTATTCTTATTGGTTTTGAGGTTAAGGGCAGGAACTGGCATGACTCGAGCCTTTCCTTAGGTGGGTCAGCTTGTTATTAACGGTCTACTAACCTAATTGTTGTGCAACTAATTGGTATTGGGTCTTTTTGTTTTAGGGTTATTTCAGGGGCTAAGTAGAGCCACACACATACACACACTGTCTCGTGATCATAACGGTTTGGAGGGTTTTGTCAGGGGTAGGGGAAGAGGAAGTGTGTGTTTGGTTAATGATTCCCGCTGGGTTAAAGCAGACAGAGTGGACTATTAACGGCTGGAGATAAGGCATAGAAACAGACTTAGCGGCACTTGGAACACTGACTGTGTTTATTAGACAGAGTCAGAGGGGTATTTTGAGGAGGATATGGTAAAAAAAAGTGCGGGCATGGCAAATTACTCAAATAAAAAGGACAAAACTGTACAGTGTGGATGCCACCATCTTCCTGTCTGTCATTGTTGGTAATATTCACTGAGAGCTGAGTGGTGCTGCTAATTGCCCTATGTGGGTTGACCTCTCACCATCATCACAAATTTAGATGACTAAATTAATTCCCAGTCACAATACAAACAAAGCATTTTTAAGCCATGCTTTTCCCTTTTCCATCACAAAACTAAATGAACAGACACCTTTAAGTAGTATTAAGATTGGCAGAGAATATCATGGTGTGTTAACCTGTACTCCGTCTAAGTAGTATGTAAGTGCAGCCAGTTTTCCTCTGGATCTTAATAAGCATGATGTAAGAGAGGCCTGTTTCTGGGCTCTGGATCCAATAGTAGCGTGTAATTACCTTTAAAACCTGCTCCCTATGCTAAAGGATTAGCTGTAATCCATAACCAAAGCCATAACTATTGCTACGCTACGTTAATTCCAGTCAGATGCATGCAACATGCAGTTCAGTGACTAGGATGCTGCCTGTCTTCATCTTCCTCCTCTTCACTACCTCTCTGCTCCTCTCTCAGCTTCTCATTTCAAATTGAAGTTGTTAAGCTTTACGTCCCTCCATCTGTGATGTCAAAATTGGAGAGCAGTTCCTGTTGTATACAATCTAAAAGAGAGAGAGAGAGAGAGAGAGAGAGAGAGAGAGAGAGAGAGAGAGAGAAAGAGAAGGTGGGGTGAATTAATATCCTCCAAGGAGAGGTGCATAGGAGCAGAGGTGCTGTTGGTTTGAAATAGAGCTTAATATCCTGCTTTTACTGCTGATGGCAACCTCAGTGTGTGTGTGTGTGTGTGTGCACGCACTTGAGTTTATTTTCTTCTTGTTGATGTTGTCTGTGAAGAAGAAAGATGGAGTTATCAAACATATTATTTCTACACACATACACACATGCATATTTCATAAGCCTGTGAGTTGGCTATGTTATTAGCATTTAATAGACCAATTTATAGGAATTTCTCTGTATTTATATATCGATACACCATAGCTGCCTGATTAATTATATTAAAATCAAGATTTAGATTCTTAACTCTGTGCATTCGCATTCTTACATGACAACAATTCTGCTGCGTCGTTAGCAGGAAGAGTTTTTTGATCATCAAACGCAGAAGGCACTCAACAATGCTCCAAAAGTTACTTCTAACTTGTGGTCAGAGGAAGTAATGGAACGGTGGAAGATTTAAAAAAAAATCTGATTCTTAAAAACCCTGCTGTTGACAGTAAGGGAGAGACATTAATTGTATCCAGAATTTGTTGTGACAGAAATGTTGTGCCTCTACTGAAGGGTAAATGGTTCCTCTTTGTTGGATTCAAAGACAGTCATTTACAGTAGGTCGGTATTACAGCGCAAATCCGTACAACTACCTGAAACATCACCGCAAAATGCAATCTGGTCAAACTATCTGAGCCACAAAGATACCACAAAACCAAGCCACTCTACCACACAAATAAATATAATGTAGCTGTCTACACTGCATCACCATACCTGACGAGCCCATTGAGATTACATTTTTTTAAAACATTCTTCACCTGTATATATCCACAAAAGTTAAAATTGAAAGCAATGCACTCTTTTTTAGGAATGTGCTGTACACACTAAGATAACACACTTTCACACCTGGGAGCTGGCCAGTACAACCAGAGTCTGATCTTTTGGCCACTGAGCATCTTCACTGGAATAGCCGGGGGTTAAGAGCCTTGCTCAAGGGGGTGTCGGCTGTGGTCCTGAGGGAGAGGGCAAGCGCTGCTCTCTCACTTTCTCCATTCAGATTTATTCTGCCGATCTGGTGACAACCAGCAGTCGCAAGCCAGTTTATCCAACCTTCACTACACCACTCGTAGGAGAAAACTGTATGTCAGTTCTATAAGTAAAATGTTTATCCAGCATCAACCCCATCACCAAATGTCGACACTGGACAATTTCGCAAAACCCCGGACTATGTTCAGCAACATCTCATTCCTTTTACATCCTGTGCCAAACTTTCTTCCATTTGACAATATCTAATTAAGTTTAGGGGTAAATTGTGGTTCTGGAAAATTTATTATTTGCAATATGATTATTATTATTATCGTCTCAAAACAAATCCAATAAATACTCTTTTAATTACTGCTCTTGTCTTAGGCCATAGTATGTTCAACCTAATTGAGTCCTGTTGAATAATGCCGACCTGTGTCTCGTTGGCCTGTGTGTGTGCGTGTGTGCGTGTGTGCGTGCGTGTGTGTGTGTGTGTGTGTGTGTGTGTGTGTGTGTGTGTGTGTGAAACGGTGACGAGTGCTTGTTCTCAGTGGTGAAGGAAAGCCTGTTGTAGGTCACCTCTGTGATAGCTCCATCTCTCCTTATCACCCCTTCACTCGGTCTATCTGTCCTTGCCCATCACTCTCCCTCTCTCTCGCTGTCACTCACTCACCTTTCCAATCTTCCTTTCCAAACTTCACATCCCCTCCACAAGGTTATCACACATCAACCACTAAAACAGCCTGTGTGTGCATGTGCCTCTCTCAGTGTGTGTGTTTAAGTGTATTATTTTCAGTTGCTAGCCCACCATAAAACATCAAAGTCACTTTTCTGGTGTACTGTCTCTACCTCACCACTTAAACATTTCAGGGTCTGCTGATTGCCTCTGTTTGTCTCTGTCTCCCTCTCTCACAGCGACACAAGCCCAAACAGCACGTAAAATCCTTATAAGCACACACTGCTACAAAATGGTATATGTCAGCTGGTTTACATCAGATCAGAGGCTGATTGGGGAAAATACCCATGCCCTCAGTGCTCACACACACAAGGAGGCACAGTGCCTTCTCCCTGCCCTCTGGCTAATTAATTTCCCAGATCGAGCATGTCCCACCATAAAGTGCTCTCCCCCCTTCTTGTGTCGCACTCAATCTGTTCCTCCTCTCTCCAGAGTCTCTCCACAGAGTCAGGCTCATTTGATTGCGTTTGGCCAAAATGTCAGGGCAAAGAACGTCACCTTGTAGAACCTCTGCCTCTCTGATTTTCTCTTTCTCTTCTTTTCTATTCCCTTTTCTCTTTCTTTCCATTAATCCCTACATAAGCATTATGTGCTTCTAGGGATTGCCTGCATGTCTTCTCCAGTTCCCTCTAGTTCTCACAGCTTTTAACTTGTTAATTCTCCGCTAACCACAGGCCACAGCAACAGACCCTCGCTTGTCTTGCGCTTCAAGGGCTTTATTTGGCGTGTTGGTTGTTTACCGCATTCGTTTTGGCACTCCTTGTGACCCCAGTCAGGTGGGCTGGGCACTTTGAAGATGAGCATAGTGTGTTAAGCAATCAGACTGTGAGGCCAAGGCTTGACCAGGTCAGACAGGCATCAGAGGAGTTAAGTGACATCCACATGGCGCTTATTGAGGTTGCTGGGTCGCCTTACACAGTTTTTACACTCTTGTATGATGCATGAGTGCATGTATATATACGCATATGTAAACACACACCTGTGAGCGTTTTCCCATTTCTGCTCATGTTGACAACCAGTACACAAATGATTGTTGATCATGTTATGCTTTTTTGTTTTGTTTTTTGCTAATCTAACAATTAAAGTACTTGACACATCAAGGGACTTCATCAAATGAATGCCAGAAAATATAAAGCTAGTGGTGCCACAAAGCCGTCCTAAATCCAAGCTAACTGATTTGTGACATTGACCTAATATATCAAGAGACATTAAAGGGATAGGAATCATCCTGTATAAACGGATGGTAAAATCTCAGATGGCAGACATATTTATATCATTTTAAATTATAAATTGTTCAATCCTAGTTATGGAAGGTGTATCTTTGAGTGTTGCACTGCAATTGGCATTTATGTAACTTTTATTTTCAGGAATGTTCCAAAATACAGCAGAATTGAAACAAACAAGGCTTCTCTCTTTGCAAAAGCATGTCGGTATTGGTTAGGGGTTTTGGCTTAAGTGGAAGGAAAAAATACAGATTGTAATATCTGCTTATAAATAGCTTTTGCATCTCTTTTTACTTCCACAACTAAAAAGGATGAAGTGAAACTGGGTTTTTGTTTGGTTTGAGGCTAACAACAGTACAGTGGAGAGGGCAAAGCTGAGGCCAAGTTTTTAAACGCAACACAAAGAACCGAGTGAATGTCTTTCACATTAGACATGGCAGTTGTGTTCTCTGGAATACATCAGCCATAATAAGCCTTTTTCTGTTGTCCCTGCTGCCACATTTATACGCACACACTGCATCACAGTAAATCTTAACCATAACTTTTTTCGTAAGCATTCTGTCTTCATCAGCGGCTAAAATATGGCGGACAGGGTTACAGCAGACAGGCATGGGGATGGCTTCAGAGCAATAAGATAGCAGTAATGGCACACCATCATTTAGGAGAATGTAAAGTGAATATCTAATAAGCCTGTAAAAGATACTTAACCCCCCGAAGAGCTGAGGTCAGGTATAGAGATAGGAGACTAAGCTGATTAAGGGAGGTTTCTTCTCACGTTGTGGTCATCACAGGATTGACCAACTCCTGACCCCGGCTGTTAGGAGTGCCGTTACCTTATCCTAGAAACGCTCCTGTGTTTGGATAAATCCGCTATTTATGGTATTTGATAACAGCTTTTGCCTGATATGGAAAAGTAATAAGTTATGAATCACTGTCTAGAGATAATGTAGGAGTTAATGAAACACCACAGATTGAGGGTGTTACTCAGTTTTACACCTTTGCTCAACATTTCCCACCTTGGTTCCTACCTGAAAGCTATAGTGCCTTACACTTGAATTCTAATATTTGGGAAGGTCTTTGTAAAACAATTGCAAGATTTTTTGCCATGAATGGTTTCAGGCTCTGGTTTTGACAAAGGGATATTGTTCCTAAAGGCACTAAAGAGTTAGGGTTAGGGTTGACACTATTTATATTGATCTGTTGTTTGATTTATTGCTTGGTGATTGATTGACAAGAAGATATGTTGGCCCCAATCCCATGAGTTGCTTAAATAAACTGAATGAATTGGTTTTAAATGCGATCCCCAGCTGTTTCTCGTATGATGACAAAGTTTTATCCCCAGATGACAGACTAGGTAAAAGACAGGTGAAATGTGCCATGCTCAAAATGAATGATATCCAGGATTTAAGGTCAATCTCTGTCCCACTTCTTTTCACACTAAAGGGGGAGTGTTTATACACACACACACACACACACACACACACACACACACACACAGAGAGAGAACCAGATCCTAAAGCCATTTTCAGGCAGGGCAGCAGAGTGTGTCCTCATTACCGTCTGCAAGTGTGTAGTCACCACTCAGTCACAGCTCCTGCTGCCAGAATGGGATTTTCCCCTTTCTTTTTTGCTCTGACTCTTCCACCTTTTTTTCACCTTAACTTCTCTTGCATATCGCTTCATCTATTTCTCAGACAGAAAATCATTATCAGTCAGGAAAGACAATTTCCTGCTCCTATGGTCCCTTATACACTGCCAGTCAAAAGTTTTTGAAAACCCAATATTTGAACATCTTTTTGTTAAATTTTCAGCAGCATAATTATCAGTTAACTACCATGAAAAGCGAATTGAGAACTGATTAATATTTGAAATGATGTAGATATAATTAAAAACGTAGGGCCTAAGTGTTAATCAGTTTAAGTCGGACCCTGTAGCCATCTTTTTTCAGTGGACATGCCTTCATGAAAGTGCAATTTACTGTAATAGTTCCATTGCTATTGAAAGATTTAGGTCTTGGGTTGGGTCACACAACAGTCATCAGGGGAGTCATCAAGTGTTACCTTACAGGGTTCAAATGGCAAGCTAACATTACTCTAACAAATGAAAGATTGTCTAACAAAGAATTTGCACTCTTTTTTTGGGGGTGTGGGGGATCGGGGTTGGGAGGGTACTGTACACATGCACACACATACATTTCAATTCATACAGAGAATATTTAGCCTCGGACAATGAAGAACCTACAAAATGATTCACCTTTGCCGTGTTTGTTTTCAGTTGCTCTCCACAGAGAAACAATAAAAATGCCACATGGATGCCACAGCAGGAATAGACAGCACTGTTTTTATCAGACAAAAATGATTCTCGTTATGCACGAATAAACACGCAAGTTGACAGGTGCTTTACTCTTATTAATTGCTACTTCGAACCCTGATTAGCACTGTGTATTACTCTATGAACAGGAACAGCTTCTCATTTCTGTGATACCTAGCTCGGCTTTTACTCTCAAAAAGTGTTTTTTCTACTTAATTATAATTACACGGCTTTAGATTTAACTTAAAGTGTGAAAATATAGGGTGTTCTAGGAATTTGACTAGCAGTGTATGTATAAGCATTTATATACATCTATTCGAAGATGTCATAATGAGAAGATTGCCGTACCATTGTATTTTCTTACAAACAAAATCATAGTATATTTATTGTGTTTTCAACATAAATAAAACATTTATATATTTTTGTATGTGCATTTTCATGTGTGTGCTTCACCACTGTCTTACAATACAGAGGCCCTGAGCTCCAATTGCACTCTCTTTCCCCAACATGGTGAACAAAAACTGTTCGACTGTAAAGGCTTCACTGAAAACTCTTCTCCTTTGCTAAAGTAGCCAACGATTTCCATTTGCCACCAGCAGTAGCTGGAGTTAAAAGTCTCCTGATAGAGGATCAAAGGAAGATGGAGAGGCGCAGAGCACACACAGGGATATTAGACTGTAATGGCAACCAGATGAACTTGTTGATAGAGTACTAAACAAGTCTAAACAGCCTTAACTTTTGGCTCATCCTGACAAAGGCATTATCTGACTCTCCAACGTGAGAGTTTAACAAAATAATGTTTGGTGTTATTTTCTCAGCTCTTTCTCCTTGCAGCTATCTCAGAGTGCCGTATGTTTTCTTCATAAAGTCTGGAGCCTGTAAATCAGTAAATCAGTAAATCAGATTAGGATGGTTGTGTGGTTAGGTGAGTGCGTGCAGCGCAGCAATCTGGACAATGATGTATGGACAATGTATTCACTCGCACTTCTTATGCATTCACCGTCTTAGGCACCTGTCTGCTTCTATCCGCTCACTTTGTCAGGTTGAAAGAAGTTAAGTTGAAGAGGAAGAAACGGACTGGGAGTGGAGAAGGGGAAGTAGATGGAGTTCTGTTGTTAGGTTGGGTTAACTATGAAGCTCTCCGCTTTTATTTGATCTCCCTGTTCCTCAGACAACTCCCTATTGCTCTGCAAGGGGGTTTTAACAGAAGCAATATGTGTCTTAACATCAGACGAGTGGTCTGAACCCAGGTAATTAAATTCGGGATCATGTGATTGGACATGACAACGGGAACAGGATGGGGAGCCATTCGCCTACTTGACGTCTTTCCAGTCTCACACACTCCAGCCCACATACACACAAAAACACAAGTGTCTCCATCTTTGGTTGCCAGGTCACCACTTGTCAAAAAAAACAAAAAAAACATGGCTACTCCATATGATTTTCTCCCATCTGGCCTGATGGAGCCTCCTCCCCATGGTGCTGTTTTACATGAAACTTTCTGCAGCTTCAAAGTCACGTTACTGCCTGTTTAGCCTTAATGTTGCCATTATGCATGGCATCCAAGAGCATACTGGAGTACAAAAGGAACCACATGTGGAGCGCTCCATGTTCCCAAAGCTATATATTACATATGTTACATACTGTACACAAGATCGTTCTTGTGTGTGTGTGTGTGTGTGTGTGTGTGTGTGTGTGTGTGTGTGTGTGTAGAGATTCTACATTACACAGCTCCAGCTAGAGAGGAGGAAATATGGTTAAATACATGTAGTTGATTCAAAAAGCATAAGATTGTTCATTTCCCCTCTCCTGTGGGAGCACACTCCTGCTCCACAGTGTAAGTACACCCTTGTGATTGCATGTTATTTAATACTGTAATATGTGGAGGTATTTGCTGGTGATAAAAATGAGAAAGGGTAAGAGGAAGAGATTCAACATGAGAAAGTTTGTAAAGATTAATGTTTCACTTCTTATTGAAGTTTGAGTCTCAAGCTTGTTTGTAAAAATGTTTGAAGTGAAATTGATTTCTGCAAATGAGGAAACAACATCAGGGCTAAGTAACCATTTGAAGGTGCTGTCAAAGGCTTTCTCTGTCTTTACCCTCCTCCTTTCATCTTTCTCTCATCCCTCGTACCTCCTCCTCCCTTCCCACTCTCATTAGTGATGGTTGTGAGAGAGTGGAAAACAAAGCCCAGGCCCTGCCAATCGATCACCGAGCAGCACTATCAATCGACTGGTGGAGCACAGGTCTCCTCCATCTGCCCAACGATTGACGGGTCAAAGATTGATGAGGGAGATTGTTGTGTCTCTGTGTGCGTTTGTGTGTTAATGCAACAGTATGTCTTTATTTGAGATAGATTACAGAAGATCTCATCTCATCTTGTTTGTCAACTGCACATTTCAAGTTGTACACTGCAAAAAAAAAAATTTAAGACAGTATCATGTGTGTGTGTGTGTGTGTGTGTGTGTGTGTGTGTGTGTGTGTGTGTATGTGTGTGTGTGTGTGTGTGTGTGTGTGTGTCCGTCCGTAAAGGTACGTATGAACACATGCTCTGAGGTATAACAAAGCCCCCGAGACACTGACAGATATTTGTTTCTGTGGATACTTTTTACCCTGGCACTATGTTTTTGCCCTGGCAGCAGTAAACACACACACACACACACACACACAAGCAGAATTAAATCATACACTGGCATGGTGTCACACTTCACCCTGGCATGGTGTCATTGCCTTTCAGTGCTGTGACTCGTGCCAACGCTCTAATGGATGAATCCTGCAACAGTCTGAATAAGCATGGCTATGTGGGAGATTTGTGCATGTGTGTTTCAGCCTAGTGTGTGTGAATGTGTGTGTTTTTTTAAGGTGTTGTGTAAACATTGGATTTATGTGTCACAACCGGCCAGATGACTTGCCCCCAGTTTCATCTCAATTTTCTGTGCATCTCTCTGGGAAGACGGTGCTGCCACATTTGCATGAGAAAGGTTGTCAGACTAACACCTTGTCTTGTTTCTCTCCTTCCCTCCTTCCCCATCTCCCTCCTCATACCTCCGTCTCTCTTTCTCCTGTATCCACAGCTCTGATAGCCATTGGCCAGTACAGCAGTACCATAGAGACTGTGGATGCCGGCTGGTGTAAGGACATCACAGACCAGGGAGCCACACAGATCGCTCAGAGCAGCAAGTCGCTCCGCTACCTGGGCCTCATGAGATGTGACAAGGTAACAAGGCTCAGCCCATAATGCCTGCCGCTGTCTGGTTTTCACGGCGCGCTCTCAAAAGATGCTTCTGGAGATGTTTTTAGACACAGCAAGTAACCTTTTATTGCGACGTGTGCTGCAAAACATTTTGGGGGAGATTTGCAGTAAATGCAGAGATTTTTGGTTTACATTAAAAACTGTGTCTTAAGAGAAACCGTTATTTGATTTGTTGATGAACAGAAATCTAATCTGCAAGAATTAAGATCATTCTTTGTTTAAGTCATTTTCTTGAGCAACAATGCCAAATATTATATATAATTATAATATAAAATATTTTTGTTGTCAGAATTTTTTATTATTATTGATAATACATATTAAAAATAGGTAATATGATTGTAATAGTGAAATCATATGCAATAATAATAATAATAATAATAACATAATAATAATAGTTAATAGTTAATTATAGTTAATAATAATAACTTTTAATCCATTGTTGCCGTAAAGCAGTCCTGCTCAGTAATGTGCAACAATGCCCATAATGGCAAATACACCCATAAAATTTAAGGGAATAAAAATGTTCTGATAGTCTGATAGATGACATATTTCATATGTCATATCAAGGTGTCTTTTGCCCAACTCTAATGCACACATATAAACACAGAGACGTAATCAAACACACACACAACCCTCAAAAAACCCAGATTAGGGCAACTGGCCAATTAAAAAGTATCCAGTGGAGAGCGTGTGGAGCAGCTAAGCCACTGCTGCCTGTGCCCAATATGTCTATATGATGCATGTTTGAGTCGGCTGGTTGGGTAATAACAGAAGTAAAGTGACATAACGATCCCTCTCCAACAAACTTTGAGATGTCTCTGGGTCTCAGGGAATATCTTTCCAAAGTCACACTTAAACGATCATCTGGCCTCTTACCTGTCCAATCACTAACCTGATGGAGGCACATTTAGTTGTAGTGCCATAGTAACAACTCCACCCACCTCTTCAATTGGTTCAGTGGAGCTCCTGCCACACAGATGCATCCACTTAGATCGTTCAGTCTGACATGAGTGGGGTGAGGGCAGACAAGGAAGGCAAAGTGAACAGCTGGCTCAACCTCGAAACTTTAGCCTCTACTGATATTGTACAGCCTGGTGTCTTGTACTGTAGCCTGGTACACACCACAGGCCATAATCCCAATGCTGGTGGGCCTCCATATGGTGAGTGTAACAGTATGTTTTAATGAGTCTTTTGTTTTCACATTGAGGCTTAACATTTACATTTGGGTTTTGGGCTGAACAAATTTAAAAGCCTTTGCTGTGCAGTAAAGAAATGCAAGTAGAAGTTGCCAAGAAATAAACGGAGGAAGGAGAGATTTTGACTCATAGTCGAGTGCTTTCACCAGGTTGGGAACTCATCATTTTTATTTCTGCATTATAAAATCTGTGATATCTGTATGTCGTGGCCTCAAGATTGACCCTATGGATTTCTCTGATAAAAATGCCAACCCTGAGATCGTTAAGCCCGACAAGAACATCGGTGTATCATATTTATCTATTTATACTGTAATAAAATTGAAACATATGAGGGTCTGACAGTGACCCCCATATGTAAGGTCTCAGTGATGAAGCGATGTACTCAATTCACATTATTGCGGACATGAATGTGTATCTATCATATTTATCTAGGAGTAATAAAGAGTAACTGCATTACATAGCAGGTGATCACTTAGATTCCATTTTCATTTAGTTCCCTTCTCGCCGACTCAGTGACCCAACAATCGATATCTACAGCCATGCTAATAAAAGTCTCTTCTGGAATGACCTACTTCTTTACTGGAATAACAATTTTTCTTAGTTCTTCTCCGCCGTGTATGCTTTCATGCTCCTGCCCTTCCAACGAGCAGATTCACCCATCCCTCTGCCCTTATTTATCCATCCATCTCTCTCTTCAGATGTGATATTCATACTCACAATTTAGCCTGAAGGTTGGAAAGATAAATAATTATCCTCCCTCTGCTCTGAAGGGGGAATTTGGGGATGACACAGCTAAATAAAGCTGTAATTGGTGCTATTAGAGTTGTAATGGAGTGTGAATCGAGCAGAGAGAAGAGTTTGACAGTTTCCAAGGTCAGGTACATTACCAGCTCTGAATCACAGAATTAATTCACTGCATGTTTTCCCCCTTCACCCATTTCTCTGTCTTCTCTCTTTTCTCATCCCAAATATTGTGTTTAGAATTGCAAATGAGCCTGGAGTAGTGGTGAGGGTTGGTTAGGCTTGTGTGGGAAAAAGACCAGCCCACGGCATCTTTTTTTCTTGTTATTGTTGATGTTGTTGATGTCGTTGTTGTTGTTGTTGTTTTTCATTATGTTAGCAGGGAAGGCAGTTACAGTAGATAAGGTCAGGAGACATAGAGAGGAATAGGGGTAATACGAAGTTCGCTCAGAGCGAAACAAATAAACAGAAATAGGTTGTTATTACTGAGGTCACAGCGAAAAATGAGCACTACGGAGCAAGTTAAAGAGGTAAGAAGGTGAGAAGCAGAGACAGACCAGGGGAATAGTGGTTATCTACAAGTCTGCCCAGGGGCAGCAGTGACCATGCTCTGCCTTCTCCTCACCTCCTACTCTCATTTATCTCCCGCCCCTCCTGATCTCCTCTGGAGATTCTTTCATCGCCTCAACTGAAGATCAGTGCTTCTGTTTTTCAGTCTGACATTTTTTTTTTTTTTACATAATTAAAATTTACACTGCATTTATGTTGCATTTACTCTCCTCTCCAAAACATCTCGCAGTTAGGGGCTGTTCAATTTCTATATCATGGTCACTTTGACAAAGTCATTATTGGATATCTGATTTGAGCCTGTGGCTTTTCTACTGTAGAACTGGCACTTCAACCCCTTGGCCACACTGCTGCTTAATTTCTTCTCTTTTCACAGGGAGTCAAGTGACTTCTAAATTCTCAAGAAAAAAAAATCTGATCAAATTACACACCACATTGTGTCCAAAAAAAAACAAAACGGTAGCTTCACATCATTTTTGCACAGCTTGTAAATGCTTTGACCACTGCTTGGTGAAACTTTTGAAATAGTTTCACAATAGATGTAATTTGTGTTGCATGCTGTGTCTCCTAAATGAATCAAATCAATATTTGAAAGTAGTAAAAATGTTTTTAGTATAACCGGATCATTCAATTTGGTCCGGTTTATTATTATTATTAGTTTTTTTGTTTGTTTTGGTTTTTTTGCATTTGACATTTGAGCCTCTAGCAATGTTGTATCATGCTTTATTTGTATATCGCAGCAGTAAAATCCGGAGGCATGTCCAATTCAATCTCTTGGCAAACTAATCTCATCTCTGCACTTAATGCAGTTCTGGGAAAACGCAGAAGCTGGGGGATAACTCTCAATTCCACAAGGTTCCCACATAATGAAAATCTTGTGCAAATTACTTAACTTTAGATTTCTCTCAGCCGCAGCTTCTCTTCTTTATGTTGACAAATCCATTTGAATTTTTCTCCTCATGCCTCATTTCATTAAATTCTCCATTGTTTAAAATAAGATGTAAGGCGCCCTTGCACTTTCTCCATGCATCCGCTTGTCTTGTTCTTTCTTCAGCCTACTGGTGACAGAATGAATGACCAGCATATAAGGTCAGCAGTACTTCTTCAGTGAAGTACATATTTCTTCTGTGCTCTGAGCTTGTTCAAGAACTGTATTGAAGGTTATATTCTATGATAAAACACAAGACAAAGACAGGAAGACATTTCAGGCAAAACTACTTTACTGTACAATATGTTCTCTATTAGATTTGGGTGGTATTTTTACATGATTGAGCTTGATAGATTTTAATTGGTCTAACGCTCTTAGCTTGACCTGTAACAACCTCCATTTGTTTAGCTAATCCCCAGGATCTACACACTTGAGGAACCATCTCAATATTTACCCATCAACCAACTGTCCAAGCCAACATACTGTAGCTAAAGGGGGTCATTGACAGGAACCCCAACCTGAAATAATTTTGCTTTGCGTACCAACCATTAATGTTTGCATTTGTGAAAATAAATTGTTATATACACTTACACTTAGCGGTGTGCTTCGGCAAATAGTTATTTCTCATTTGTTGACAGTGTTTTGGACATATTGCAAATACTCCGGAGTTAATATTTCCCTTACAAGGACTTTTCTTGGTGTCTGTTCTGTTCATGTGTATGTTGCTGGAAGTTAGTACAAATTTATTTATTTAATGTTTATTTGTATAGGGACATGTATGTAGCACAAACCAATGCCACACACCACAGTATTTATAACCTAAACTAATTTGCTACGCCCGTCCCTAATAACTGTAACACAGAGATAGAAAAAAAAAAAACTGTCTAGGATTAGAAGTGACAAAACCGCACAAAGCTTTATCCCACACTAACTGATGTAGAGTTAGGTTTTAGAGTGGGTCCTGTCAGTTTTAGAAACATACAGTCTTGTGATAACCTTGACACACAGTGCGGACAGCCCAGTCAGCTCTCCGCCTCAGCAGCGTATCTCGGTCAGTGTAAATTTGTTTGGAATTGTCAAAACGCTGGGAATTTTAATGTAACAGCTTCCCTGAATGTCACAGGACTTAGAAAGTGTAGAATTCATTTAACAACTGTTAACAGGATCCATCTGGCTCTCCTCATGTGGAGCAGTGTCGATTTCCTCCGTCACAGTTATACAAATGTGCTTCCGTACTGTATACATTTTACTGCCAGGCTGCCTGAATTTTGTGTCCACTGCCATTTGGACTGATGCGAAGAATTTTTTTTTTTTTACCCCCATCCAAACACAGACCTAGAACAAACAATGATCTGAATAAAGTCTACTTGATTGTCAGGATATTTTCTTATTTAGATTCTCTTTCAGTAGCTATGCCAGATACATTTGTAGCGGTATGGAATGTGTGCAGCTTTTTTTTCTTTCCTCTCTGCTTCCCAACACTTCTGTCTGAAGGATTTTCTTTGTGTCTCCGTGTGTGTGTATATACGTGCTCTAATGCTTCGTGGATGTGTGTAACTGTGTGTGTTCTCCGAAAGGAATTTATGTTATTTGCTGTTAACACAGCTCATAATGGAGCATTGAAATCAGAACCCCCCCCCCCAGGCCTGGGCAAATGGCGTGCTCCGCCTGCCTCAAATGATTACACCCCTCAGCCCTCAGGGTCAAAGGACCCCGTTCTGACGAGGGGGAAAGAATGCGATTGATCCAGACTCACCCCAAAATAATCAAATCAATTCATTTTGTCCTCTTTCAGCTATGACACTGTGCCAGTCTTTTGAAGTATTCAGCTGAAAGACTCGAGGAAAAAGTGCCTTAATCTTCTGAAAAACGGATCCTTTTTGCTCAGCAGTGCCGCATATGTCAGTGCGTGTGTCTCAGAGAAGCCCGGCTCCCCAGTGAGTCTACTGTTAAATGTTAGGTCTCCTCTGTGGGAGGAATTCATCTTTCTACACTTCCACAAATACAATGGAACATTTTGTATTAATCCAGGCTATGCTTTTGAGTTGTGAAATTCGGTGCATTGGCGTCTGAGGTAATTTTCAACTAAAATTATAGCGATGTGGTAACAACATTCTGCTCTCTGGACTGGGGCGGACACAGAGATGCAGAAACACAAACACACATAAACATGCCAAACTTGCACACATTCACCAAATGCTACAGCTGTAACATTTATAGCTGTTTTGGCTGACCACTAAAGTAAAGACGAGTGTCCCATCACAGAGACAGAGATCCAGCGGTAAGTTATATTGATTTGTGCAGAAACACACTGTACTGCCTAGCCCTGAACGGTGTAACTCATTGCACTCCTTATCTTGACAGTGTTTTCATATGTCTCCCACATGTGTTAAGTTGCTGTTTTCTATAATGGGCCCTCCTGGGCCCTCTGTGAACATTTAGAGCCTTCATTCTCTGTTGATGTATCACTTTGGGGATTTTGATCTCATTCAGCCTCAGTGGAATGTTTTCTTTAGAAGCGTTTTCACAGCTTGCTCAAATGTACCCCTTTTTTCCTCTCATCCTCTTTTTTTTTCTCCTGTCCATTCCCTCTCCTTCCCTCTTCCCTCGCCTCTTTCCTCCTCTCCTTTCCCCTCATCTTTTTTCACGTTTCCCTTCTCCTCTCTTCTCATCTACCTTTCTTCTTCTTTTCCACTACTTCATTAGAGTGAAAACAAATGGCCAGTCCAGGTTGTGAAACAGAGAGGAGAGAAAACTCACATAGTCAGCATGAAGCCCGGACTAGGAAAATAATGACACTGACTGCTACTGGCCCCTTCAGGGACAGCTGGTGGGGGAGAGTGCGAGTTATCATAGTAATGGAGGAGATGAGGGCGGAGAATAGAAAATAAAACGAGAGGTGGCCTTGAGGAAAAAAAGAATGAAAAAAAGATTTAACAGTAGACAGAATCCAGGTGAAAATAAAAGGAAAATTAGATAAAAGGAAACAATAGTGTGAATTCAAGGTATTAACTTTACAAATGGCCCTAAAAAATGTGTTTTGTGTAAGCAGTTTTGAAGTGTGCTCCCATTACCTGAACTGAGGTGGAGCGGCATTTGGGGAACAGGTATGAGCACTGCTGCACCCCCAGATAGAGCAACCAGACAGACCTTGTTAAAAGAACAGACATCCCAATCAATATGGTCGTTCCACTGGTGCGTCCAGCTGCTGGGGACTATACACAGATAGGCACGGCACAGCAATTTGCAGACATAAACAAGAGCCTAATTGTTCAGGGCCTGGAGGTTTGGAGTGAGGAAAACAAAGATGAAGTATTGTGAAGAGTTAAGAGGCATTTTAACTCTCGTTTAGGAAATGAGAGTTTGGGAGTTCAGCAAAACTTTCTTTGATGAGTGTTGTTATTGTGAACGGCAGGGATCCTTAGTTTAAACACTTCGAAAGCGGAGGGGAATTAGGTGGAAGATACTGCGTGCGCAGCATCAAGTGTAAGATAGGCAGGTTGTCTGGTTCCTATTTTCCAGGCTTTGGTCAGACTTTAATGTTCAAAGTTGAGAAAGTAGTCTGAAAGAGTCATTTGCTATTTGTGATTTTCAGTGTAATCTTGGAGTCTCATCCCACACAGAAGAGCTGTATTGATTGGCGGTCTTAACTGAAGCCGCCTCCTGATCATCCCTTCATCTTGTTTCTAAAGGGCAGGAGCAAGGGACAGTGAAGGAGAGAGGGTAAAATAAAGTGAGACACCGACAGAGTTCACTGAGTATCTGACAGGAATCTCAGAATTGCCCTTCAACAAAACACACACTCTGACCTCACCTGGCTCACACACACTCACATACACACTTGTGCCTTTCTTTGCCTTCCCTCCACCTTGTCCTCACTTTACTTTTACCCCTCTCCCCTCTTTTAGTCTCTCTGTTTCTCCCTCCCTTACCCTCCTCTAAGCAAGGACAGCCAAGGTTGTTTGGATTTTGGATGCTGCTCACATCTTTTGTTCATTCAATTAGTTCATTCAAGTTGCCCCCCGTCTTGTCTTTCAGCCTTCAGCCCCTTTTTCTCCATCTCCTCCTCTTCCTCCCTCATCCAGTGCTGTTTAGTCATCACAACGGAGGTCAACATAATCTCATGGAGTCATGGGCAGACAGTGGACAAGACTCAGTGTGGCCTTGATACTCAGACTTGCCAGTCCTGATATGTTTTTGGGCAATAACTAACATTTGGCTCAATACATTTTTCCCTTCTCCCAGACATTGAGAGAGGCAGCAAGTGTTCACAGCCCATTTTTAGCCTGCACACGCAGTGCCTGAATGTGTTGGTGATGAATTAGCTATTTAATGCTAATGACAGTGTAGCTCCCTAAACTGAATACTGTGGTACATCCAGACGTGTTTGGGATTTGTGTGTGTGTGTGTAGTGGTGGTGGTGGTGGTGTGTCGATTAAGCCTCTGATTGATGTCCAGCTTCATAATTGATTGGAAGCAGTGCTGCCAATGGATGCAAAAGCTTTGACTAACTTTTGCAAAGGAAAACTGTGTAGCCAGAAATAGTGTTCCTATGACCTGTGACTGCTCGGTGAACATTTGAGAGAAACAATTTTCACCCAAGAGGTAAAAATTCAGAAACCAAAGATAGAGATTTATCATACCTGTCAAGATTTGTTCTATGCGGACAGTGAATCGAACAAAAGGCTGAAATC
The DNA here is from genome assembly GCA_036023655.1 of Nannoperca australis. Classification (NCBI taxonomy): domain Eukaryota; kingdom Metazoa; phylum Chordata; class Actinopteri; order Centrarchiformes; family Percichthyidae; genus Nannoperca; species Nannoperca australis. Next base: position 20,863 of record JAVQJD010068364.1, read on the forward strand.
TACGTTCACAAAGTTATTCGCTGAGCTTTTGAAGACAGAAGACAGTGATTTTAATTGCAGTGTTCTCATTTGATTTTTCAGAATGAACCCATAATTCAGAATAATCACTCTACAGTAGGTGGTGCGCACACATGAGGCTGACAGATGAGATGAAACGAGGATTGCCCACTGTTTGTATCTTCGACCAGTCCGCAAATCTAATCCAAGCTCCCCTCGCTCTAAAGAGTCACTATACATTTTGTATCATGTTCTTTGAAAGGACAGGGTCAAGCTGTCCTTGTTCTTGTCATGCAAGGGGAAAAAAAATTAAACACAGTAGCTCTGTTGTGATTATCTTGAAGGAATTCTGCTTGTGTCTGACCTCCAGTAAGCCGCTCTGGAATTTCCTTTAGTTTCTGGGAGCGTGCGCGCGCCCACCTTACTACATTGTGCTGTTTGCCATTTAAAGAGGGAGAAGTCGGCTTAGTTACTCCAACCAGTCTTTTAGTGTGCCCCCCCCCCCCCCGGCACCACCCGAGAGTACCCCACCAAGGCCCGGGGGTGGGACCAGGCACTGTCGGGGGCGGCGGGG
>JAVQJD010068366.1:0-52820 GCA_036023655.1 Nannoperca australis
TTTCACTATTTTAATCCTTGCCTCCAAGGAAAACCATGCCATGGTAAGTTGCCCCCCCCCCCCCCCCCCCCCCCCTCATAAGATATTGTGATTAGTATTTTCACACTTTTTATAGCCCAAACCTTTGAGAAAGTAATTAGCAGATTAATTGATAACAAATAATTGTTAATGCTTCCCTTTAAAACCCCAGTAATGATTTGGTGTGTGTAAATGTATTGGTAATGTGATTTTTCTTTTGACTCGCTGTTTGACGTCTCCTTTGTCTCCTCGCAGCTGTTCGACTGCGCTTCTCTGGAACACATCAAGACCTTCAAGACAGAGAGGCCGGTCAACTCCGCTGCCATCTCCCCCATCATGGATCATGTGAGTGAAGACTCGCACAGGGAGCTTTATACAAACGAGTAATGGCCGTGTATCATGTGACCACTTACACGCGTTTGCACTACGTAGACTGTATCTCATCACTGACCTTTGACCTGTGTGATTCAGGTGGTGATGGGAGGCGGACAGGAAGCCATGGAGGTCACCACTACCTCCACCAGGATCGGCAAGTTTGAGGCCAGGTGAGAACAAACCTCCACCCCCACATTAAGTTAAACATAAATACATAAATGCTTACAGCCAAATATATATATTTTTTTAATCAAAAGTTTAGCAGTTTTTAAGTGGTCATGTGGTAACCTGCCTTTCCTCTATCCTTAGGTTCTTCCATGCTGCTTATGAAGAGGAGTTTGGCAGGGTCAAAGGTCATTTCGGCCCAATCAACTGTGTGGCTTTCCACCCCGATGGCAAGAGGTAAGACGTGCATACTTGGACACACACTGCCCGAACGTCTTTGTGAGTCTCTGCTGACCTTCTTCTTGTGCTGTTGTTTTTGTGTACAGTTACAGCAGTGGAGGAGAAGACGGATACGTAAGGATTCATTACTTTGACCCACAATACTTTGACTTTGAACTGGAGGCATAAACAGTCAGACTCCCTCCCGACCACACAGCTTCAACTAACATCGCACTCAGTCCAAGTCAGGACCAACGGACTGCGGTGCATTTACAGTCTGACCACCTCGCCTCCTTCCTTTCATCTGAACTGATCTGAATCAAGGGTGCGGGTCAAAGCTGCAGAGGGCAAGCGCCAATGTTTCCGTTTGGCCGGTAAACTTCTCAGATTAATTTAAATAAAAGGGAGGGGGACTGCATCTCAGTGACAAGAGTGTGGTGTTTTTAAAAGGTCATTTTTCTAACATCACTTGGAAACTGTCTTGATGGGATCGGACGCAATTTTTGTACCCTGGATCTGCAACGCTATCGTGACTGGACTTTAAAACCCACACTGCCTGATTCCCAAGTTTGTTTAATCTTAATCTACAAAATTGAACCGAATCTGTCTGTTGTAAGCCATTCCATCACAAGTCATCATAAAATTACTTATTCAAGCCTTGTCTGATCTGTGCATCATACTTTTGTTAAATTTAGCCAGTTTGTTGTGGTAGTGTATTGCAAAGTGAATATTGTGTGCCCTTCCATTTACATACAAAATGAACTGGAGACAAAACGTGGTTTTATTTTCTTAAATGTTTTTATAACAAAGTTATGATAATGCACATTTCACAAGGATAAAACTCCAAACAACCACATTTTACCAACTCACTCCACCTTTATGTATAATGGTATAAAATATCTAAAACGAGTCACTCACCTCCCAACATGAGTTTTGGAGGTTCACACGCATTCATACTTGCACATACAAACAATGCAATAAGAAAAATCAGGGAAGAAACACTGAGCAGATATTCACAGGAAGATGAGCTGAAGGGACTGACTGCATTCATGATTTTAAATAACTTAAGTGAGCAGAGATCAGGGCCTGTCTGGGTGAAGGGATTAAACATGCACGCGCTAAACATGCATTCTAAGGACCGTGAACAGATGTTTATAAAGAAGAGAAGCCTTTTTGCATGTGAGCACAAGACTTGTAGATCTTCTAAGTCTCTGCAGGTGTTTAAGCATGAGCCTCAAACTTCTTTAATTGTGAAATGCCCTGAAAGGAACACTAGCGTGGGTGGTTTTCTTCACATTAAAAGACCACAGACCTGGTTCTCTCAACAGCTGAGAACAACTTGTAGCATTTGTTTCAAACTATATGGCGCTGCAGTCGGGGGGGTTTACACTTGGCACACGGAACAGAAAGGGAAATCCATGCTAAACTGATGATCAGGGTAGGCAGCTGTGGCTGTGCGATGTCCTGCGCAACTGGTGCTTCACTGTGCTTGGAAACAAATGTGAATAAGCCAGGTTTGCCCGTAAGAACACATAAAAACAGGAATACAAAAATGGTCCCATCTTCGCAGCAGGAGAATGTAGGATTCAGTGGGGCTTGAGGACAACAGTATAACCTTCCGTGTCTCCCCGTGACAGATTTCAGGTCGTCTTCACCTCTTCTTTTGGTCTGAAACACAAACGGTTGAGGGGTTTAAGCAACAAAATCTGTTTATATAATGATCCTTTGACCATTCCTTAAGTATAAATATCTCTGTGGTGACCATCTTACCACCCGTATATTTATAAAATGTATCTTCTGTTAAGATATGGTTATTAGAAAAAGAGACTGTTGTCAGGCCCTCTTTTTGTGCAACCTGACCTTGATTTCACCCAAACCACAATGTGTTTATTTGTACGTTTGAGTTGTGCATTAGTATAGTTGAGGATTAACCACAAGCTGACACCTGCAATCTGTGGAGAATAAAGGCTGCGGCTGAAGAGTATTATTAACCACTACACTGACAAAGGATGTAGACACTTTCTCCATTTCAGTTATGAAGAAAAAACAAAGCAAAGTTTGTTTTTTTTAATCACACAGACTCTGGGAAGCCAGTTCTTGAAACCTGGTTACTTAAACAAATGTCTGTTCTTAAGTGGCAAATTTTACACTAACTGGACAGAAGTTAAGCTGCAGTAAGCGTTATAGTAGTATAGACTAATATTTCATTCATATTCATACTAAGACTAAATGAATCACAATTTGAAGGCTCTTACCCCGCTGTGTCCATCTTCTCTTCCTCCTTCTCCTCCTCTTTCACTTCTAGGAGGCAAAAAACACAATGTTTGTTATTCATCTACAGATACCAACTGGACTTTCATAGCTGTGTGAATAAGTCTCACCTTTCTTTTCCTCTCCTTCCTTCTCTTCCTCCTTCTTCACTCGTTTGGCCTTCTTGTGGTTGGCTGCGTTCCTGCGGCCTCCTCCCTGCCCCTCCGCCTCATCCTCAGAGTCAGAAAACTCCTCCTCGCAGGCTATCCTCTTATCGTGGGCACGGACTGAAACAGAACGCACAACGTCGATAAAGGCACATTACAATCCTTCACACTCAGACATGCAGACAGACACACACACGTCCATGTACACAACAATTTCCTATGATCTCGTCTATGCCCGTAGAAGTCTCTTACTAGAGACGCGTTTGTTGGGGTCCTCCTCGTCCTCGTCCCCGCTGTCTGGGTGGGGAGCGTCCTCTGGGATCGCCTGCATCTGGACACCAGGGGCGTGAGGTAGCATGCGGAGGTTCTCAAACAGACGCTGCTTGATCTTCTCCAGGTATTCGTTGGTGTTCTGGTTGGTCATATTAGACGGGCTGATGTGCAGCTTGAAGTCGGGCCCGAAGTACTCAAAGTAATCGTTGTAGGGCAGCTCGTTGGGGATGGAGCAGTCCAAGGCCACAGCGGTTTCGTAGGTCCAGCAACGGGCCACGTTGCGAATGGTGTAGCCTCCACCACCCAGCATCAGCAGGGGCAGGTTAAAACTTTTGATGTACTCGACACATTTGGCATGGCCTAAAAGAAAACGCACACATTAGATTCTCCAAAGCAGAACAGCCCTCGAGTGTCGTCTTGGGAGAGTGAATTGTGTCGATACCTTTGATGGTGAGGTTGAAGCAGCCCAGTCTGTCTCCAGAAAGCGAATCAGCTCCACACTGCAGTACAACAGCACTTGGCTGGTACATCTCCATCACTTTAGCCATGATCTAACACACACACACACACACATTAACAACCTGAGAGGAAGAGACTCACTGTGGTGATCACGTTGTACCTAAATAAAAGCAGACTTACAGGTTTGAAGATGGCTTCATAGGACTCATCGTCGATGCCGTCTCTAAGCGGGTAGTTTACTGCGTAGTATTTGCCCTTTCCAGCTCCAATGTCCTGCACACATTGGAGAGATCACTGATTCGCTGGCCACATACGCAGACGATGTAAGAAGGAAGACAAACCAACCAACCCTCAGGTCTCCAGTTCCAGGGAAGTACTCCCCATACTTGTGGAAGGAGACAGTCATGACCCGGTCTGTGGTGTAGAAGGCCTCCTCCACTCCATCACCATGGTGGATGTCAATGTCTATGTATAACACCCTCTGGTGGTACCTGGAGAGGGGAGAAAATTCTGTTAATGACATCTTAAGAGGCATTTGAGTTACGGGTCAGACAAATAACATACAGAGTAGAAAAAACACACACACACACACACTTTGAAGGTTCATTTTCACAACACAACTCAAATATCCGCTCTTTTTCAACCATGCATTAAAATGAGTAAAAAATTATCTAATTCTGGTATGCAAGACGCCCTGATGCATTTAATGTCCACTCATCCAAACATCTTCCAAAGGTTCAGACAGAAACAGAGTGAACATAGAAGAAAATAATTGTCATCTTTAAAAAGCATAAAGCAAGGTGACAAAGGTTGCGATTTACTGTTTGGCATGGAGAGACAAATTGTTGACTGTGCGTCAGACATTAAGCTCCATTAAACTCCTATGTGTCAGATTTCTTAAGGGGCTTAAAAAACCTGGCTAATGTGTAGAGGGCATGCAGCATGCTTAAACACAGGAGAAGGCAGCAGCTCACTTGAGCAGCTCCAGGATGGCTAGGACGATGTCGTTGACGTAGCAGAAGCCGGAGGCCTCAGACTTCTTGGCGTGGTGGAGTCCGCCGGCCCAGTTGATGGCAATGTCGGTCTGCTGCTTGTTCAGCTTCAGTGCCCCAGCTAGAGGACATTATATGAGCTTAATGGACATTGCTGTGTTGATCTAACTGCGGTTATTTGTTTTAACATTTATAAATGTGCAGTGAAGGTAGTTTGTCCATTTGTACGTTACGCCATAGATTATTTTTATAGGCTTTTTGAAAGACTGTTGTGTGCACGTTCCCCAGGAAAGACTACAATGGGGCGTGGGGGGGTGACATTATTCTTGTTTAACTTCCAAAAGTAACTGGTTGGAATTACATACCGACAGATCCACCTGTCGAGAGCTGGCAAAACTCAAACAGACCATCGAACACTGGACAGTCCTCTCCGACATTGACTGTGAGGAAAAGAACAAGACAAAAAGATGGAACACGTGTGGACAGTGAGTGAGTACTTCAGCGTCCACCGAAAGAACAGCGGACACTCACATCTCTGCATCTGCTTGCTGTACTCGGACATGTTGTCCGGTCGGATGGACCTCAGGAACTTAATGTAGTCATCGCTGTGGTACTTTGTCATCTCTTCCCCACTGGCTTTGTGTGGTCTCTGGAAACACACAGGAAGGTGACACTTCGCTTCCAAATGTTCTATATCTTGAGGAAGCATAATGACACATGCAATATATGTATGGGTCTGAGTGTTGGGGAGTGGCAGAACTCACATAGATCTCCATTTTCCTGTACAGTCCATAGTTAAGGAGGAGGTTGTGTGTCATGCGGATCCTGTGGGGTTTCATGGGATGGCCCTGGCCATAGTAGTAGTTCCCCACATCCCCTTGGAAAGAAAACATTATCCAGACAAGTTTACATAACGTTTTCTGCCATACGTGGTTTTCTTTATGCCAAACTCCATTCAAACATGTGCCCTGCTTATATGCCAGTCATATACATTTGAGTGAATTAAGTTAGGCAATATTATGAAAAAAAGGATGAACCATTCCTTAATATGGCCTACAGTCAATCTGCCAAGCAGTTTTTGTTGCAGCGTTTTGACTCATTCACACAATGTTCAGCCGCACGTTACACTGTGGACCCTAACATGACCCGATAATAAAACCCGAGAAATAAAAGAAGCACTTTTGTAGCAGTTACTTAAAGGTGCTTATGCTTAACAGAAACAGGGAAACGCAGTAACACAATAACTTAACGGCACTTATATGCACGAAAACTTTCCCCATATAACGTTAATCAATTAACGATTATCGCCGGTTAGCTTCATGGCTCCTCCATGTTCCCATTATGACCAAATGTATCTCACGTGCACAAATCACAATCGAATAAAATGTTTTAGTAGATTCAGGAAGTTGGTCTGGTTAGTGTGTAACTTGAAACGGAGAGGAACACCGGATGATATAACACATGCAGTTTCAAGCTAACAGCTAGCTATGAGTGTAGCTAAAACAGGCTAGTTAGCCAACCGAGCAGGCTAGCGTTAGCACGCTACACCGGCTAGCTAGCTTGGTCGTACGGCACGCTTAAAACGATGTACATGTAAAATGTCCTTAACGTCTACACGCCTTCAATGCCACTTCAAACATTCAGAAACGGAGGTGCACACGTTGAATATTTACCGTCATAGTAATAGCAAACTTTTTTCTTTGTTCCTTGAGACAGCGCCATTTTACATCAATTACCCAACTGTTTCGTACCCACCGCTTCCCCTCGTCTACCACGGAACTTGCATTGAGCTCTTGTCAGCCAATCCCAGAAGCTCAACCGCCCGACTGGGAGGCGCCGGTTTTACAAACCAAGGCCCGCCGAGGTTGCGGCCATAACCAGACAGTGTCTAGACTGGTATGGAGCACACAGCGTCACTAGTGTTTTGTATGCAATTCAGTGATGTAGAGGTGAAAAATAAAACAACTAGCTACTGTAGCTATTAGCTGTAGGTATATTTCTAGCAATTAATCGCCAATCAGTTGATGACATATTTTAGCAATATCTTTTATTTTGCCCGCTCTGAATGCAGGTCATACATCTCCAGGGTTTCATTTGATCGTGCTCAAGGACATTCAAATGGGGAAAGGGATCTATCAGGAATATGGGTATAAAAGCAAACTTCAACACAAAAGAACCTGCAGGTCTACCCTCAAATCTTCCTCCTTTATTTATTTAATTTGATTTTGATGTTAGCTTACAGCGGCACTGCAAATTATATATATATATAAATCATATACAAATGTTGTTATTGACGGTTTCTGTGGAGTCAAAACGTAAATTCATGAAATGTGAAATGTATAATTGTCCAACAGCGCTCATTGTCTTGTCTACTACTACCTACTGTAGTGTACAATGATTCTGATTATGCATAGTGATGCAGGCTTAGCAATCATTCCAGCCTCTTAAACAGTACTGGAACAGACAACAGATGATCAGCTCCATGGCCTTCCACATGATGGCCACCAGGAAGCAGTGTAAGCTCACTGTTTGACTGTAACTTCCAAATCTCTGCATAGCTATCATAGCTGCACCCCTCAGCTGATCAGTCACAGAATCGCATCTATAATATGCTTTGCAAACAAAACAAAGATGTAAACAATACACAAAACACTGGAAAGGTTAACTACTTGTGGAGCAGCCATTCATAATCTGTAGTTTACTGTACCTTCTGCTGGTGTACGGTGTAAAGACATGGAAGGTTTACACAATTTAGGGATGACTTGTGATGATATAGCTTAGTATTTGCAGGCACTTATTTGAAATAAATCTACTTTTTGAGGTGAACAAATCACCTGCTTCAAGAGGCAGAGAGCTGTATCAATGCAGAGCCACAGCTTTGTTTAAATAATTCAGAATTGTTTGAAGGCTGAGTCCAAATGGAGATCAGATCTCAATTTATCATATCACCATGTGAACTGGGTCAGTTCACCCAGAGCAGGACCGCTGTGTTCAGTTAGCCATGGGAAGGGTGAGGGGGGTGGCGGAGGTCATGGTGCTGATCTCAGGGCCATAAGACTAGTGGAGGAGTCAGTGGAGCTAACAAGGTGGCGTTGTGTTCAATTATCTCCGATGAGTTAAAAACATGTCGGTGTTTCATAGAGACCCATGTCACATGTTGAGGGAGGGACACATAGAATCATTTGACACCTAATCTCATATTAATTAAAATACTGGTGCTTTTATAGTCAGCGGTGAATCATTGTTTTTGTTGTTACATGATTGTCCTTTTTTATGTTTGTTTTAATCTGGGCCAGTGAGCGCCAATCTAATAGCCTATGGGCTAATGATTACACGAATGAGTAGAACAAAACTTCATTGGTGTCAAAGTTTAGTCTATAACGAATTTCTGGTTTACAACTGAAAGAAATATAGCACTAATAAACCTCATTATCCCCGCTCTAATGGGCAGGTTTCTTATGGTGAAATGATTTGTGAAGTCTGTTGAAAAATGACAAAATCTGTGAAAATGACGGCCGGATTAAAGCAAAAGTATGTAGCTTGTGCTGAATTACATCCACTGTAGCCTCAGGCGACAATTACAAGACAGTGGTAAATGATAATATGTAGTGTAACAGCACCACAAGTACGAAACTGACTTCCGGACTGTCAGTTGCGTAGCAAAATGTAGTTGAACATTAACAGTAAAACTCATGAGAAAGGGTGTATTTTATTGCTTATGAATCCAACTTAACTTGTAAAAGAAAGAATGTGTTATTTCATCTTTCAAAAGTTACAAAGACTCACTATAAAGTCTGTTTAGAGGCCAAATTTGGAGGAATTGGTGTAGCTGCTCCAATGAAGTCTTAGTTTTTGTGTCAGTCAGTATTGCAACAGCCTTTAAATGAAGACCTTATTTTGCTTCTTCTAGACTTCAGCCAATGGGTGTTAGTTGACACTACAGTGCCATAATATAGGCTCCAGATCCTCTCGTTAAAGTATACTTCTTTGTAGTAACAAATGTAATGCATGATGTCAATAACCATAAAGACACAAACGGGCAGGTAACCAACATTTATTTACCATTATCAACTTTACAATAAAACCAGTAACATCTGTCAACATTAGCAAAATAAAGAACAGAAATCAATCCAATGTATTTACAGAGACAAAGCAGATTCAGGCTCACACACGACAGATAAACAACTCTGCTTCATATCAAACCGCAACAGTGAACATAGCAAGCTTAAGTGTTCTTTTTTTCATAGTAAGGTAAAAATCAAAATTGTCTATTTTTTTTTTCTTGAAACAAACAAGTAATAGCATCTCTGAATCTTTAAGATGGTTCTCTATAATACACCACAAAATACTTCAAATTTGGGTTAAAATATAGGAATGTAAAAAGTTGGCGAGTCTCTTCATTTTCTGATTTTTTTTCTTTTTTCTTTATTCAACAGTCATTTCAAGTGGTGGTGGTGTCCTAGTATCTTATCTAGCTTCATTCCTTCAGCTAGGAGGCATCTTGATCTGCAGATTTTTAGGGAAAAGATGCTTTGACTCCATCCTCCTTCCATTCATCCTCCATCCGTCTATAATTCATGGTGTCATTAGCTCGCGCTCTGGCAATTAAAATCCATTCTCCACACAGCGACCAACCCACAGCCTACAACTCAGTCCAGATGTCGAGCAGTAAGGAAGTGATCTAGTGAATCTAGTCTGTCGTCTTGTTACCATGACGAAAAGTGGCACGTCAAAGGAGTCTCTCACATACATGTGTATATATTTACATATACATATATCCATATACATATGTATACATATACACATATATATATAAATATATATATACTCTTAAATTTTCTCTCTCTCTCTCTCTCTTGAAAAACAGTTCACCCAGTTCATTGTGAGCTAAAGGTACAATCACTCTTTCTTTTCAGAGGGGGCGGGGGTCGAGCTGCTCTCCTCTGTTGGTTTCGTGGCCTCAGGGGCCGGAGCAGCTGCCTCCTTGGCCTCCTCCTTTGGGCCCTCCTCTTTAACCGGCCCCTCCTCTGCCTTTGGGGCCTCAGCTGCAGCAGCAGCAGCAGCCTCCTCCTTCACCTCCTCCTCCTTCTTCTCCTCTGCAGGAGCAGCAGCTCCGTTCTCAGCGGGCTTCTCCTCAGCGGGGGTGGTGGTGGCAGTGGCAGCGGCGGAGGCCCCGGCCGCAGCTTCCTCTTTGACAGCCTCGCTCTTCTTGCTCTTCTTCAGATTCAGCTTGAAGTTGAAGGACTTCTTCAGGGAGAACTTCTTCTTCTTCTTTTTGGGGGTCTCCTTAGCAGCAGCCTCGCCTTCGGGTTTTGCCGCCTCTCCATCTGCAGCAGGCGCCGGCTCGATGGCGTCGCCTCCTGCGCCAGCTTCCGGCTCCTTGGCTGCCTCCGCGGAGCCGTTGGTGGCAGCCGCATCCTCGTCAGGCTTTGTAGAGACATCGCCATTGGTCTTCACATGTCCATTCTCCTGAGAAAAAAAAGGGTTTTCACAAAATAAGTCCTTTGCTTCACCTCCTGACACAGAAAATCACGTTTGCATAAAAAAAAACCTCTCTGCACATGCATGAAATACAAGGGGGCGATTTGAGGTGTAAATTTCTCATTTCTTTTCTGAGCATCGTCGTCCTCATCAATTAACCACCGTGTCGCGAGGCTCAGCGGCGACGCCTTGCAGTACATTAATCAGACGATAGGCGGCGGTAGCGCCCCACAGACCGCCTCCGGTACCAGACAGACATCGGCTCAACAAAGACTGGAGCTCATCGATGGACGGATAAAAACTCTTCCAAGTTTGTGTTTTTTTACACAAATAACTATCCCTGTTTCTTTAATGATCGATTAATACAATTAATGCGAATGTAACGCCTATTTTGTTTGTCACCTGATAATAAGCAAAATGAATGTACACTCCTAACGGTTCAATAATGGTTTTAAAGAATCAATTGTGTCACTTAATGACTCATCAAACAGTAAAGTCTCTTGTTGTAAAATAGGTGTCCAGACGACAGCTAAGCTTGTTTAAAACAGGGAGGAGGAGTAGACTGCCTACGTGCGCCCGAGCTGCACCCCTCCCCCTTTAAGCCTGGCACTGTCAAACACGTTGTGCGGATTTTGGGTTATACATTAGTCACAAACACACACACACACACACACACACTTGCTTTAAACTCGAACTCAACTTGTGAACCAAGATAAGCAACAACACGTTAGCTCTTTTTTTGAGGGTGTAGCTTTTGGGGGTGCTCTGTGACCAACCCATCAGCACAGGACGGGGATGCTGTACGCCCCACCTGACATGCCCAAAATGTCTTCACGTTTAAGTTTTATCAATTCAGCGTCGACTAAATTAGTTAAACCGATGTTTTCGATTGAGAATTTAAACTAAAATCAATTTCCACTTATCTCCCCCGTTGAAAAAACGAATAATGGCGCGTGTAATTACCTGTCCGTTGGTTTTGACGGCTGCAGCATCAGCGGTGGCGGCGTTTGCCTCCGCGGCCACGTCTCCCTTGGATGTCTGGGATCCCATTTTCTTCGGTGGGTTTGTGTGTTTTCTAAAGCAAATTAAAAATAAAAACTAAAAAAGAGTGGTATTAAGTTAATCCAACCCCAGGGCGAGTTACGTATCCAGCGGTGAAAGGATAAAAAGTGTGTGTTTTTCTTCGAACAGCGGCAGCTACTTCCCCTCTGTTGCTCCTGTGCTCGGACTTGTCACCTCGGAAGAGAGAGACCCTCTAAACTCAACACTGGTTGAACGCAACGCTTCAACATACAGCAGGTTCAAGGCGCCACCCGTGGGCGGGACCTACAGAGGTCTGACCAATCATCGTACAGTCTAAGGGCATGTCTAGCCAGCTCTGGCCAATCACCCCTGACTCCCTAATTGTCCCCGCCCCCCCTAGAGAACCCCCAGCAATGAAATCAATTTAGTTGAACGGAATTCGGTGTTTTATAGACATCAAAGTAAAAAAACAACACTTACATGGTATGAGAATAAAAGATAAACATTTTCTCCAAGAAACCTTTTCTCTCCTTGTATCAGTGTGTGTATGTTTCTGAGCTTCGGTTCTTATAATGGTTGAGTATTCAGTCAAAGATGAAGAATATCTACCAAATTTAGAACATCTTGCTAGTAATAAAGCAAGAATGAGGACAAATGAATAGCTTATTGTTACACCATTTGTATGTGTGTGTATGTAAGTGTGTGTGCACGTGCCTATTTAACAAATCTGTCATAGCAATGAATGAATGAGTTTTTAAACTTGATCTATTAACTCACTATATAATTCACTGTAGCAATTTGCTTCCACAACATCCAGATTGACTGATATCTTGTGAATGAATGGCAGCAGTTTCCACTATAGGGCTGCATCTATTGATTATTTTTCCTTATCAATTGATCTGTAGGTGGTTTTCTCAATTAGACAATTAATGTTGTCTATAAAATGTCAGAATATAGTGAAAAATGCCTGTTTTAGAGCTGAAGTTAATGTATTCAAACTGCTTGTTTTGGCCAGCCAAAACTAAGACTAAGCTAAATAAAATCAATCAATTATCAATTTATTTTTGCAGTTTTCTGTTGATCAACTAATCGATTAATCAACTGATCTTTCAGTTCTAGTTTCCTCTAAATGTCTCTTGGTGTGGCATGAAGTAACGCATGCCACTGCAACAGTATCACTTTGGAATATTTCTTAAGCAAGCAGGGAAGTTTCTGACTGTGACTCTTTTGGTTTCAGTATCACCAAAGATGTTCATATCACATTCTGATTCAGCACTTAGTCAGTCAGTTAGTCAGAGTGTCAGAAAAATCTATTACAACAGCTGTTTCCAGAAGCATGTGTTCATTAGATATCTGTTACGACATGGCAAGACAATGTGTGTCAAAAGCACTCAGTAACATGTAGGTGTTTTTTCTGTCCCTTGTCACATATCAAATGTTCAAAATTCCAAAATGTAGGTTTTCTATATTGTACCAATACTTAAAAATCACCAGCAACTGACTCATGCAACCAGTTTTCATTAGCTGTAGCTAGCAAGTTAGCACAGCAATGATTCGATATGGTCACAGTTTCGCAGAAATAAGTGCAAAATACGTGCCAGATGACGTGACGCGGCGCGGAAATTGTGTCAAAATGTACGGGTGAAAAGTTCAGTACTACATGGAATTACTAACCGATAATTTTCATTTAAAAACAGATATATTCATGGCAAAATGTCATATGACAAGCTACTTTTCCTAAAAATAATAAATATAATAAATGTACTAAAGATTTTTTCCCTTTTATTTATAATCTGGGAAACCAGGATTGAACACTGTAGTGCCTTATTAATTTAAGTACTTTTACTTTCTTGTTAATATTTGGAGGATAATATGGATTTTAAAACGTATGTTACTTAAATGTTTCTTGCATCTACTCTCCCCTACTCTCCAGACACATTGTTCCCCTCTCTGTCTATCTGTCCCCACCAGTAGGAGCAGCTGAATTTGTAAAATGGACCCACTTTTGTCACACAATGTTGAATGAGAGTTTAATCTATTGTCCAATGTTGTGCTCTCACTGTGGACATGGGGACACATATTTGCTTGTTAGACTGGAGAACAGGATCAGCATTGGGACTAATAGCGTGTCATGCTGTCTCCTCATGGCTCCATGACTAGATTTGTTGTTCACTTCCGCTTGTCAACAACATACCAGTAACACAAAATATGTCAGTCATGATCATGCACATTCCACCTGATCATTTTCTCCCACACACATTCCTCGCGACAGCTGTTAACGCTGCAAAAAATCAGTTAAGAGAGTTTTAGATTTCATAGATAGACATCATTTTCATGTCACAAAATGAAGCTGGATTGTGATCTTTACTGCGACCAAACAGCCTAATTGATTTTGCAAGACTGGGGAACATTGGAATGCGTGTCAGCAGCCCGTCTTCAAGCTACGTCCAGCAGCTCTCCACTTCACATGCAAGTTAATCAAGATAATCAGTGCAAAAGAAAATAAGTGACTCTTGCATAATAGCCACATTATATAATCATAAGAAACATGTTTATAGTGCAGTTAAAACTAAGTATTTCAGAGTCCATGCAAACCTTCTATTAATGTGGTAAAGTCCATATTGTAAATGCCATATTATATAAAATGGTAAATACCATATTCATGTGACTGTAATAATGGGACCACGCTATCAGTTGAAGTATTGCACTGTAACATACAGAGTTCTCTATTTGATTTGGTTCACATCAATAGGCCAGTTTAGGCTATTACACTATATGGCCACAAGCACGTGGACACCTGAACATTACACCCGTAGCTCATACCAAAACCATTGACGTTAGCTTAGCATAAACACTGGAACTAGGGGGAGACAGCTAGCACTTTTATTACCTTTGACAGAGCCAGGCTAGCTGTTTCTGTATGCTAAGCTAGGCAAACAAGGTCCTTTATATTGTGTCATTTATATTTCATTGACAAACTTGCTTAGCTTCTTAGCTAACTCTCAGCATGAGAGTGAGTATGCTTATTTCCCAAAATATCTAATCATTTCTTTCAAATGCTGCTAGAACCTACAGCTACACTTGAAAACAATTTCTTTATGGACCTCGCTAGTTTGTGCACCAGAGCATTGTCACTTTGAAACAGGACTGGGCCTTTCTCTAACTGTTGCCACAAAGATAAACACAGGCTGTTGTCTAAACTATTATTGTATTAGCGTTATTATTTCCCTCAACTGGATCTGAGGGACCTGTAGCCAAAACAAGGAAAAACAGGCCCAAGGGCTGTCCACATACTTTTGGCCAAATTGTGTACCCTGGTCACATTTCTTCAATTGTGTTATTTGTGGTGTGAATATTTCTCATGTTGAAGAGAAGTAAGAGTAAAATAGCAGCAGGAGTCGACACAAATGCTTTGGAAGATGCAACTAAGAAGAAAAGAGGAAGGAGACCGACAGGATATGGACATGCTAATAGGATGATGATAGCTACTTGAAATCTTAAAGTGGCCAGACAAAAGTTTATTCGTTTCTATTATTCAAGTCTGTAATTCTTACCTTCTCTCGCAATTAAAATAAGTAGCAGCACTTCACCAATGTTAACAAGAGTATTATGGGGAGTGTATTAGCACTCCTGGGTTTTTATAAGCATCTAAATGTGATTGAAACATCAATGTATTGGCATAAACTCTACTGCTGTTAAAACCTGAATGTATTACAATACATCACAGCTGTTTCTAGTTTCCTTCACTCTCTCTCCAACTCTGTGGTTGCTGTGCTCGCTTCATAGCAGTCGCACTGAGAGGACAACCTTTCCTCACACATGTATCACGCTGTATCTATCTAGCTGGCCTTGTAAATGTCATAATAATGTGTCCACTGTGTACTGTGGAATGCCTGGCACGCAGGCCCTCCCATCTCCTCAAGCCATCTTCTCCTGTGAATGGACTTCTTCAGCCTGCCTGAGGTTCCTCAGCCCTGGTGGTGGGGTAGGGGGTGCGCCATCCTGTTTAACTTTTACAGATGGAACTACATCAAGTGCTTCTTTCTTCTTCTTCCATGAAAACCCAGTCCCTGTGTGATGGTAATGACGACAGTGTCGATGGCAGTGACTAGGCGTGGGCTCATCATCTCCTCATCGCTGCACTTGACACTTTGCTCTGTGTAATGAGTCTGTGTCTGCCTGTGTGTGTTTGCACATGTGCATCTCTGTGTTATGTGCATATAAGGGAAGCATTGTCATGGGACCAGTGAGCGTCAGGGGGTGAAAGGCACAGAGAAGCAATCCTTCACACATAGACACACATTATGCACACACACAAAGCAAGGAGGGCATCAGCTGTGATAGAGTTCATATAGATGCTGAGGCTTGGAATGCAGAGAGGAAGAGAAGAGGGGGGGGGGCTTTGATCTTTGTAGAGCCGGGGCGTTAGATGGAAAGAAAAAGACGGTGGGGGAGAAAGAAGACAGCCAGAGGTAGAGGCAGTCACATCACTGGGTGGATGTGGCAGGCGACGGAACGACGTGCTGATAGGTAAGTGATTGCATTAGGTGTTGTGGAAACAACCGCTTAACCCCCCCACCACATAAAAAACCTCCATTTGGATGAATTCGGGGACATGGAAGAGGAGCAAAGATGGAGAAAAATATGGCACATGGCAGACGAGGAAACATTTAGGGATGGATGGACTGGGTTTCTTCTTAAGTTGTCAATAACAACGAGCTCGTTTCTAACTAGTGATTTAATAAATGTTCCAGCAGTTTGCTGTTGAGGTAGGTAAACAATCACTGGGATTTTACCTTTGTCCAAGGAAGTCACCTAACTCGCTTGTGGCTGTTTGTTTTCCTGAGTCAGAGTGTGCTGGTGCTTTCCAATCAAGCAGCAGTGTCACGGTAACCATAAATGAAGGTGGGGAAACTGAAAGGAATGATGTCATCTTCACAAAGGCAAACAACTACCAATATAAAAGTTAGACTTAAATGATGGACACATTGTATTGCTGCAAATCAAAAGGTTTACTTGAGTGTTAATGGTTTGCAAAACTAAAGACTTTAAAGAGCAGATATCAGATTATCAATTTCAAACTGCCGGAAAAGAATGATCAGAAACTTATTGGAAGTCTAACTGAGACAATCATAGCCTTTAACTTTCTCCATTGCCGTCACCTAGTCACATCATGCTGAACTGCTCCGCCTCAGGGAACACTACAGGTTGACCCTGCCCTTTGACCCTTGGCCTACTACCGTGCTTTGATCGCATGACTGGAGATCATCACCTGAGGCTCATCATACAGCTTTGCCCCAAACTGGGTTACCTACCCTCGTGCCTTTTATCCCGTGGCAGTCGCAATTCATTTTCACGTCACCACATAGCTCCTTCTTTTAAGCTATGCATGTAACCCCACCCCCTCACTCTCTTTTTGTCTGCCTGCAGTCAATGAAGCTTTGTGTATGTATTCCTGTATGTTGGGCTGTGGGTGAGCTACATCTCCCAAAGGCTCCATTGTTCTTCACTTTATCACCCTATGGATGAGCATCACAAGTCCTCCTGGAGGGGTAGAGAAGAGGTAGCACTTGGTGGGTTAGGTACGAAGGAAAGAGACTGCGGGGGCAAAGGATTATGGGTATTAAATCAGCGGAAACTGAGCTGATCACTGAAGAGAGTGTACTAAAAGCTCATGAATGGGTACTTCCTTTTACTCTTTCTGCAGGATGCCTTCATGAACAAACGAGAAATTTGAAGCTTGGATTATTTTTTGCATAAACGCATACAGTCCCAGCAGTGGATTATAATCAACCGTTTTAATTAAAGACAGCCTAGCTGCGGTCAATATCTCTTAATGCTCGCTCAGTCGTTTAAGCGCTGACTTCCAGACCTCATGGAGTGACAATAGATAGCATATGGCATAGCGTTTGAGCTGACAGATGTCCACGCTGGACAAATAGATAGCAGAAAAAAAATAATCATGACTTTAGCTTTGAGCTGCCGGGGTGGCCTGGTGTCACAGGGGGTCAAAGTTGAGGAGCAAACAACAATGGCGCAAGGAAATGTGGAGGTGGGGTGTTGTAGTACACCAATCTTGTTAAATACCAGTTAAGTAGGTCACATAGCATGTTGTCTGGAGTGGCAGAGAAGCTTTGACTTTACAGTAGGCCTACAAGACTTTATTTTCCAAATTGTTCTGGGATTGACAGATTTCAGTATTGATGAGGAAATTGTAACAAGATCAAAAAGTCAAAAGGTTTCAGAGAAGTGTTTGGGACTTTCCATGTACAACACAGATACCATTGGATCACCCTGCCAAGCACTCCCTCAACATTTTACTTTCACTTTCTGTCCACTTCTTCTTTCTCCATCTCTCACTGATTATGGTCAGACAGGGGGAATCCCACTGGGGATTTCCCTAGAGAAAGTGTTTATGTGTATGTATCACAGTGTAAATACTGTACAAGAGAGAAGATGTGTTTCCTGCCTCAACAGTGTAAACATTTCTAGTATTGTATTAGTATTACTAGTATTACTGTAAGCATTGATCTTCAATAGGCCTGCATTTCCAGGATATAAAGCAGTTTGTCATAAATGTAGAATTTTAGCCTCACTGTTATTCACCAATGAAGAAATGACCAGACTCAGCTTCCCAGTCTGTCTTTGTCTAACATGCTGTACACACACACACACACACACGCCTGGCACATGCAGCACTGGAAATGGTGTCAGCCCAGTATAAATCCCTTTTGACATATGAGCATGCCAGTGACCTTATTACCATGACAACAGTTTCTACAGGACGATAACGTTGTGGCAATGCTGACACAATATGACACAACAACGGACAACAGCGGACACTTCTTGTGCGATGTGTAGCTGAGAGGTGAAGGCCTCGCTTTTGTTTTTCCTTTTCTTCTTTTTCTCTCTTCCTCTTGCCTCTCTTGGTTCATGTCTTCTTTCTTTATTTGCCCTATTTTCTTGTTTTTCTCTCTCTCTCTCTCTGTATGTGTGTGTGTGTGTGTGTGTGTTTTGGGTAATGTGTGATGCATTTGGAAAAATCAGGTATACAGAAAAGTAATTGAGCTAGAGAGGAAAGCATCCTTCCAGCAGCTTTCAAAACAAGATTGATATAAAGGTAGGTCAGGCCTATCTCTGGGCTTATGAGCTCTCACTTCCCCAGTGTGTGTGTGCGTATGCGTATGCGTATGCGTGTGCGTGTGTGTGTGTGTGTGTATGTTTCAAATCTGTGTACACCCACGCGAGAGTCCTAAAATAAATGCTTCTTCTTTCATACATGTGCGTGCATTCAGCAGAACTGAACAACACATCCACCCCCTCCCTTTTCCTCTTCTACCTCCTCCTCCTCTCTCCTTCTCCATCCATCATGAGAGAAAAAGAGAGATGGAGAAAATGTCAGAGGAATGTAGGGAAATGGATAGACCAGGAAAGAGAGAAAACCTGGATTTTGCATGCTATTCTTTTTGTGTGTATTTGCATGCTGGCAGAGGCAGCTTCCAGGAAAGAGAGAATAAAATGGAGATGCTGCACTTGTGAAATGTATTAGAGACTTTGGGTATTCAGTATGGGAGCCCAGTTCTATTCATTTTATAATAAAGGTGCACTCCATCCATTTTACTCATAAAGTTCAGTTTGCCTCAGGAGTACTACTCAGTTAGCAAAAACATTTGTATAATGTACTTTTTGGCTCTGGACAAAGCTTTCTAAAGTCTGACAAAATAACCCTGATGATGTTATCATAATATTAAAAGAGTTCATCTAGTTGCATTATGGGAAAAGTTGTCCTGTCCAATACAATAGACTAAAATTGAGGATTTCTTGGTCACTGTTGCTTTTGTTTGTTCTAAAACGTATGGTATCATCTGTATAAAGACAATGGAAAGTTAATTTAATACCCATACACAACACACATAACATATAATATCAAAATCGACAACTTTGAGACCTATGGTGGAGTTTTCCATTTAGAGAAAGATTTTGGTTGTCAACACCAAAAGCCATTTTACTACTTTCCTATCTACTACCTACTTTCACTTTATTTGGTTGAATTACTTAATAAGTATCCTGTGCATGTTCACCCACCCTCAACAATGGACCTTATTGATTTTTAAGGAAAGTCAGAATTATCCAGATCCCAGCAAATATCGGAATATTGTTGAATGCTGCATGTTGAAACGCTGTAGCATCAAAATGAAGGTTGAAATAACGTCCAATGTTCTCTTGAGCGGCAACTTGCTTAATATCACATCATAAATAAAAAGTTTTAAAAGCTATTTTGATAAGATAATTTTGGATGATGCAGAGCTTTGCCACCACCTGTGTATTTCCATCTGTCATAACCTCGCTGCGAATCCATTGACATTTGCGCTGATTGCATGCACCTCGTTAGCTGACATAATTTTCACACCTCGTTTGGCGTCGCCAGTCAGAAGGAATTCATTCAGAACTCAGAAAGAGGGGGAGCAAGAGGTAGTGGGGGATGGATGGACGGACGGGTGGTGAGTCAGAGGGGAGATGGGAGGCAGAGAGAAGAGAGGGAGAAGTGCTGATGAATGGGTTGATGGCACACTGACCCACTAATGTTGCAGCTGCATCGCCAGTGGCTCTGCCTGGCCTGGTAAAAAAACATTCATACTCACAGTGATAAATGCAAATTAATAAACCCTTTTGATTGGACTACTTCTTTAAATGTCAAGGGCTTTTTTGGACAAAGATTTGAAGCCAGGGTTACTTGTGCATCATATGCATTTCCACTGTTACACTTTTTGATACGTGCTGCTGAATTAAACACGGAAACCGCACACTGGCACACTTCTACTAATATCTTAGACTGCTGTTAAAGGTCATGGAATGGAGGAAGCGGCGCAGTGCCCACAAAGGAAACGCATATAGCAGGTTTCACAACTTGTGCCCCCACTACTTTTCTAAATCTGTCAAATGTATTTTTGCTACTTCCTTGCAAGTGTAAACATGTCAAGTCATCTGAGGGTGATCATCATGTGATGTTTTCAAGTCATTTGAAAGCCCCGAGTCTAAATGTGACATGTAGCGTAGGCTGGAGCCAAGGTTCAGAATGCATGTGTGAAGCTGTTTTATTGAAAACCTATGATAATGTTGTCATATGAGTTTTAAAAAGGTACGATTGAACTGCAGACATGCCATAGAGGCGGGTATTTCATTCTGTTGTCTCTCTTTCTTCTTCCACACCTTCCTCTTCCTCTCAGACTCACTGTTCCTGTCTTTCCTCCCCAGTTCCCTGGTGTTTGCTCTTCCTTTTACATCCACATACAATAGCACAAGTGCGTCTTTGGAGTCTCCCATCACCTCTCCTCCATGCTTAGCTGTTTCCTGGCTGTAGCTTCACATTTGTCGTACAGACATGAGAGCTGCATTGATCTTCTAGTGACAAATTGAGATTAAATAAAGAGTTCTTTCTTTTAAAAAAGAAAAGCAAATCCTGCTCCATGAAGTACATCATATCGTGTGATATATTATAAGAGAATTGTTGTCTAGCTTGATTGTACTGTGATTAATAATGAACGGACATAATCTGTTTCTAGATTTAATGCTCTTATCGTTTTTGCCACTGGCAGCGATGAATTTATCTATAGCACTTGTGATTCATCACCAGCACTCATATTATTTGATACGACATCTTGTTGTTTTCGTCCATGATTCTATGCTCTTTATGTAAAGCTCTTATTTGGAAGTCGCTTTGGATAAAAGTGTCTGCTAAATGCCTAAATGTAATGTAATTTCCAATGAAGGCCAGCACCTTGCGTGACAGCCATTGGTGTGTGTGAATGAAACCAATCTGGAAAGCACTCTGGGAACCGTTAAGGTGCTGTAAGGTCCAGTGGAAGAAAGCAAATGAATGATGATTTATCAGGAAATGATTTTAACGGGCACTGGAACTGAAACCACTGTGCTTTACAATCCAAATGCTGCAAACTCTCAGGGTTCAATGTTTTATTTGTAACATATTTCCTTATTCAGATTGAAAGGCATCTGAAAGAACATTTAGGCCATTTTTGGACACTCACATTTCACAACAATCTCTATAACATCTGCATGTAATGTTATTATTACTATAAAAGAACCAAACAACCCACCATTCACACCAGCGAGACTGTCCTTACCGCCAAGCAAGGCTCAGTATACATTAGTAGGCTAATTAAGTCAATCTGAGAGACTGTATGTTAATTAGATACAGATCTAATTAAAAGCTCAACACCTTCCAAGGACATCAGCGCTGCCAGTGATGGATGCATCTCTGAAATTATGTTTTATACACAAACACACACAAAAACCCATGATGACACATATCCCCAGGGAGAGAGGAATCACACACACACACACACACACACACACACACACACAGAGTGTGCAGCATTAGGATGTGGTGTGACTGAAAGCTAGTGACAGGTCTGTGCTACAAGGCTGGCTGGATGTGTGCTCATTCAGGGTGGCTTGACACTGCCCCTTTAATATCACCATTAGAGACCTTCCACAATGAAAACACACACCAGTGGGGTGCCATCTCCTTTCTGAAAAAAAAATAGGCCAGACAGGGTGTTGAAGACTCGGTGAAAGCAATATCTTTGTTTGTATCCGTACTTGGTAACGCTATAAAACGTTTCATTATCTCATTTGGTGTGAATAAACAGAAACGGGAGGTGAGACAGGTTCTGCCGGCCATATGGGGCTTTAGCCGACAGTGCCGCTTACATAAGATAAGGCAGTCAGCTGCTTAGGGGGGGAATAAAGGTCCACTATGTAAACCCAAGTCATGAAACCACACTATCCCCAGTCTAACCCAACCCGGGGCTGTAGAGACCGACGGCAGGTCACATCGCTTCCGAAGAATTTGAAGAATCTCTATCATTCCCAGTATGAGGTGAATTTGTTTAGCATGTGGCCTGCATGACGGTGAGGTAATGAGGTCAAGTATGGGTGATAGAGCAAGGCAGCATTGGAGGAAAAAATGTCGACCTGTAAGAAAAGGGTAGTGGCACTCATACACAGGCAGCCTGGAAAGCTACAGTAGCAAGCCTGCCCTTGGCATCAAAACACACACACACACACTCACACACACACACACACACACACACACACACACACACACACACACACATTGACTTTGCCCTCCCAGCACACCCTCTAGGCTGGCACATGGAGTGGTGGGGGGAGGGAGGCTGCATGCCCAAGGATGAGACTGAAAAGAGAGAGCGATTCAGGGGACGCAAGATGGCTGCGCGGCTCAGCCTGCCTCTCGCACTCCCATTAAATGAAAGACTGTGTACGAGCCAGGCTGTTAAACTAGACACACGGTGTGGAATAATTCATCTGATGAGATCAAAACATCTGCAGCTTCACCAGCAGCAACCACAGACCTGCTTTAGAAAATTCCATATCAAAAAAAGACACATCACATGTTGGGCAAATCCCAAAATGATTTCTGGCAGATCATTTTTACTGGAAATGCTTTCAAGTCCACACGTAGATTGTGCACCTTTGAAGATCTAGAATTTTATCTTTACCTTTGGCAAAATATGTGCACAGTAAATCATTTTTCTGAGATTTGGGGATGTTGCACTACAGGCTGATGATTATATAAATTATAGTAAAGAGGATTGATAACCAGGAAGCTAGACGAGGCAAATGAGTTGGTAATCAGCAAAGACAGAGAGAGAGAAGGAGGGGTTTTGTGTGGAGAAGTGTTGACCTAATTCGGTGCAAATGGCTGCTCGTGTGATAGACGGAATTGTTGGTGCTATAGAATGTAATGCCTGAGACTGGGGTTGAGCCATGCTTTTGTGTGTGTGTGTGTGTGTGTGTGTTTAGGTTCTGCACACATGCTCTACATAATCTATGCATTTGTGTTCAAATAGGATATTGTATATATTTTGTTTGCCATACTGCTACAAACTGTGTGTATCTGGGTGTTGGGGGAGGAGAGATGCTGCTGCAAAAAGGACTAAGAGAAGCAACTGGAAATAAAATGCATTTAGTTGAACAAATTGACCTTTTATGGTTTCGGTTTTTGAATTTTAGGAATATAATGGCATTTTGAGAAATCTAGACCAAAAATGGTAGCAAGGATTTTGTTCAATTCTGTGGAAAAGTCAGGAAGTAACAGACAATCAAAAATACTGGATACTTAAATATGGCAGAAAAATGTTGATGGTTTTCTGCACAACAATGCAGTTAAAGTCACATAAGCAAAACAGGACAAAATAAATGATTTATGTCACAGTGGAAGAAAACACATGCAAAAACTTGACCACCACCACCAGAGAATCCCCTTGAAATAAATATGTTTGTCTTTCGTCTTCTCTCTCTTTGTCTTTCTCTGTCTCTTGTTACCTGTCCTCCTAGTTGACAGAATCATACATGGCACCAATTACCCCGGTCTCAACCTGTCATCTGGAGGACAACAAAGTCAGAGGAAATCAGAATGACAGCAGGGCATCTCTTTACTCTCCACTGTGGGGTTGGAGCCACTCACAGTAGAAGGGATATATACTGATCTGTGTGTGTGTGTATCTAACGCTAAACCAATGTTTTAATGTACTGTAAATACAGTGGCAGCGTGGCTCTATATGGATGGAAATGTTGGTATATCGGTCCATCACTTTGGTCCAAACTAAAATATCATATAACATCTATTGGATGGAATTTTGTACAGACATTCATGGTCCCCAGAAGATAAGTCCTAGCACCACCATGAGGTGGCCATTTGTGGTTTTAAATTAAATGATTCTAAACTATTGAATGGACTGCCATACAATTTGACACCATGTTCCCCTCAGGATGAACTGTAAAAAAGTGATGCCCTGAAAAGTGATTTCTTTCTCATCTAGTTCCATCATAAGGTCCAGTCTGTCCAATAGAGAGCCGAGGTTCTGTTCCAAATAACTAACAATCCAGCCTAGAAACATGGCCTTACTCAATAATATCAGTCACTCCATGTGTTTAAATAAGGATGATATTGTTTTAACAAAACAATCTAATATCTTTGTTTATTTGATATTTCAGTTTTTAGCAGACATTAACAAACAGCATTTCTCATAAGCCCTAGACCATTCACAGGATAAACGTTGACCAAAGAGGCAGGTCCATTGGAGAGTCAAGTTTGTTCAGATATTTTTGTAACAGCAGCAGCAAAGATGATGCCAATTTGTCTTAGAATGTCGAAAGTAAGCCACAGGAACATGCTTAATTTTTTCCAGGAAGACAGACGACAAATGTTAAATGAGAGATTGCAGTTACAGAAGCAACAGAGGTTAGCCAAACATAATGTCATGACTTCAGTTCTCCCTACTTTGGGTTATAACTAAATACAAGCTAAACTTAAGACATTACCATTAGCCTAAGCCTTGTGTAAATAGTGCTAATTTGCTAATTTTAGCATACTAACTCACTTAACTAAGATGTTAAACTGGTAAACAACTGCTGAACATGAGCATGTTAGCATTGTTATTGTGAACATGTTAGCATGCTGATGTTAGCATTTAGCACTGTTAGCATTTAACCTGACTGACTAAATCTGCCATCTGACCTGATCTAATACGATAAAAGCAATGCATTTTTTTGTTGTAAATTTAATATATCATTGGTGACAGATTGCTTATGGAAAGGTATTATCCTGAACCAAGCACAGTGCAATATTTAAATTAGATTCCACACGAGTAACCATAAATATGATTTATTACTATTGTTAAGCTGGACTTTAGAGCGCCATTATCTTAATGCTGCTGCAGAAGCTTTTCCATCCTGCCAAGAATAAAACCTGATGAACTGTAACTGTGTTGCATTCAAGTTGTCACACTAAATGATACTGAATATCAGCACAGTTTAAGCACTGGCCATGAAAATCATTATCAGCTCAACACCACAGTGTTTTGTGTCCACATATCTGTGAGTCTGCTAAGATCTGCGCCAGAACGTCTCTGCATCCTTTATGCAAATAGTTATAAAGCGCCAAAGTGAAACCAAACAAATGCTATTGTGTTCCAAATGAGAGTCTATTTTAGTACAGCCACCAGAAGTGGAAGAACGGCCATGATCTGCTGTCGGCAATCAACAGATGGCTGATTAGCATTTCTAAATCTACAGTCAAACTCTGGAATGAAATGGGGAATGACTGGAGATTTTATCTGCTCACACATCATTGAGCAGTCTCTTTCTCTCTCTTGTATTTGCCTCCTTTTGATTATCAAGTAAAACATTGTTGTGATGGCTCATTGATCGCCTATGAGTTTCACACAGACAGACAGTATTTATGGTGGTGTGCCTGTGGAAAAACACACACGAGAGCAGCACAATTTGCTTCTCCTTTCACACTGCTCCCTCCTCTTCTATAACACTCTCTCTTTCTCTCTCTCTCTCTCTCTCTCTCTCTATGCTGGCACTTTGCTCCTCTCTTTCTGTCTCTCTATCTCGCTCGCGCTCTTCCATATCACTTTCTAATCAGCTAAATTCCCTTGGCACAGCTGAATAATGTGTCATCATTCACCATAGCAAGTGCCTGCATGCACACATACACACAGACACCCACCCACACACACTTATACACAAACACACACACTGGTCCTGTCCCATAATGTCATTATGGCACCCACTGAGTCAAATTACGCTGAATCAATAGGTCTTGTTTATCAGTTGGGGGCCTCCCTGCTCTCAATTACAGCCCAGGGGAACATCTAGGGAGGGTGCGTGCATGTGTGCGTGCACGTGCTACGGTGCGCGTGTGTGTGAGGTCTCTTCAAAGATGGCCCTGGTGTTATCAGCAGTGTAGAACTGTTGTGAGTTTGTGTGGACACTCATTTTGCATGGGGGGGGCGAAAACAACAACATCAAGGCAGATATTGCCAGTAGCCAGATAAGCTAATTGACTCCCTGACTGTCTCAATGAAAAGCCCATTGAGATGCAGCGCGACGTCTGAGAAGCGGCACACAACAATGAGGAGAATGTTAATGACTTGCTTTTTTGACTGCAAGGTAAACAGCACACCAGCCCAAATGCCTTCTAGCATTCATTCTGCCACATTATCACACAGTGCACAATGCAGCTGTTATAGGATTTGGTGATAAACATTCCTGGAATTGCAAGCAGCACATGGTTAACACTCAGATGATGCCAGCAGGAGGGGTTGTTCTAAATTAATACAAGAGATGAATGCACAGGTTCAAATCTCACTTCTCCCATGCATATTGATTAATTGATTGAGCGATACATGCAAGAAAGCAACCTGACTGCAGGCAATTCAGTCCCTTAATTTACTCATTTGCCAAAATGACTACAAAACCTAAAAAGTGGAATAATGACTTATCAGTGGCAAGATATTATTTGGTCAATTACAAGGCGTAGGTCACCTGTTATTAGCTTAGAGGGAACAGGACTTAGGGCTTGGCCATATGACAACAAATGTTATCTCAATAATTTACTATTGATATTTGTGTCTATATGAATAAAGTCTAATTCTGCTGAGTTCTGTTAAGATTAGGAGAAAGTAGAAGATTCAGATGCTGATAAAATACCAACAACTGTATGAGACTGAAAAGGAAATATAAAATAAATTGTCCAAAAATGAACCCTAATCTTCAATCCTGCCAGTCTAAATCCTTATAAATCGGCTGGATATAAGAAGTGTTTATTACTATGGAGCTTATATCTTGGGTTTGTTAAATTAAAATCCCTAATTTTCAACAGTACCCATCGTCAGCATGTCTTTTGCCATTAAAAACAACAACATGTATAAAGTATTAATGGGGATGAACCACACAGTAATGTTACTAAGGTCTGATGCATGGTGTTTCTCTAGGAGCCTCTCTACTCTTTCGTAGGGATGGGTCTAATTACTGGTGAGAGTGTAAGCGTTTGCACTCTGTGTGTGTTTTCAGAAGATGATTCTTCAGGTGACTTACTTTATTTACTTTATCCAGGTGACACCTATGCTTTAATTGCCACGCCAACAGATTATACCATATCAGTTCATTCAGTTTGGGGTTTTTATAGAAAACACTACAGAGGCTTTCTGGGTGGGCTGCCGTGATTGACAGCCAAGGCGATAAACCCTTCCCATAGGGGGTCGGTCAAACCCTTGTGTGGACACTTTCACAGACAAGCAATTAGCACACTGAATATAGACCAGACAGCCAATTAGAGCACCACAGTTAAGCCCCCCTGTTTGCAAATCAGAGCAGGAATTTGCAGAAAAGCACTCAAGTGCTGCCGGAGGTGGCGAAAGTATGAGCAGCAGAATTGTAAAATGAATGCAGATGTAATTAAGAAGCTGCAGAAGAGCGAAACTAGATGAGCAATATATATGTGTTTAAAAGAGAGGAATCCAAATTATGAGTGTGGGAGGAAAACAGAGTGATAAAGGGAGGGGTGGGAGATTAAGAAAGATGAAGCAAGGCGAAGAGGGTGAGGGGGTGGAAACAGAACAGAAGAAGAAGAAGAAGAAGAAGAAGAAGAAGAAGAAGAAGAAGAAGAAGAAGAGAGATTGGTTTGAGACCAAAGGCAGGCCCACATGAATGTTTCAGATACATAGTGAAACAGTCCTCAAGTCACCCTACACACTAACACAGCTCTCTGTATATTTACAGTGCTTGCAGGACTGGGTTTAAGTGTGGGACTGTATGCAGATGCAGACTCTAGGCATTCCTTTTGATCATATAGACAATATTGTGTGTGTGTGTGTGTGTCTGTTTGTGTGTGTGTGTGTGTGTGTGTGTGTGTGTGTGTGTGTATGTGTGTTTGTGTGTGTGTGTGTGCACATGTGAAGGGGAGGATTAATCCAGCTGCACAGACTTGATGAAAATCCTGCCATGTGGTGAATTTTGTATGGGACCACGCTACCTCACTTCCCTCCCTTGGGTTTCAAGAAATGAAGCATGCTGCGCATGTAACAGGTAGTTTATTATTATGTGGTTTTGTGAGGTTGTTTCTATTGGCATTGTCATGACATTAGTTTATGCGTTTTGCCGCTCATCACACATACCGTTCTCATGTTTGGTAATCTCAACATGTCAAGTTCAACAGCCTGACTGGAGCCCTGCTTAGCGGAGACTGAGTTTATCTGTGGTAATTGATGTCAGCTCATGATGGGAAATCCAATCACATCAATGGTATTTCCTCCTTTTTCAATCAATGTGGCCCTTTCTGTTTGATTCTGTTATTAAAAATGTAATTTGGTCTAAAAAACATCTTTCCTAGTGATGTGATCTGCCACTGGCTGACAGATAACACAATTTGTTTCCAGTGTTTAGTTATTGTTATTTACTACCAATAAATTACACTTTTTATTTTTGTTGACATTTTAGAAATAGGGTTACCACATCATTTCTTGTTTGTTAATTACACTCCCAGCCAAGAAATTGTTTGGCACCTGATTCCCTGTAAAACCACAACTTGTTTTTTACACTTCAGTTTTTTATGGATTAAATAAACAAGATATAAAGTGTAACATTAGTGAGCTTTAGAAGGGTTGGTAAGCAATTTTTGTTACCTACGTACTGTACAGAACCAGGATACCAGTTTCCTTGTTTCCAGTCTTTATGCTAGGCTAACTTCAGCTAACGGCTCCAGCTTTATATTGAATAGAGAATATGTGAAAGCAGTATATTCTCATCTAATTTGGCAAGAAACCAAATAAGCACATTTCTCAAAAACTTTCCTTGATATCAAGGAAATCATGAAAGAAGTTGTTCTAGAAAATGGATCCCATTCCTTCATTCCTAGTAGTATGTCTTTTTTAATTTTGAGACTTTCAAGATACATGGATTTCCTTTCTCTGACTAATCCTCTGTTTACGTCTGGTCTCTCTCTGCCCGCCTCATATCTCCCCCACCATCCTTCTTCCATCCTGTGTATTGACTCCCTGTATAGTCTGTCTGTTTACAGAGAAAGTTAACAGTGGAATGAATGTGCAGGTCACTGTCAGGGTCACTTTCTCTGCATCCTCCCCTCTCCTCCCACTATCCATCCTATGCTCCCTCTGGCCCCATCGCCCTGTCCTTCCCCTGCCACCCCCGATTATGTGCTGGTAATGAGAGGTCTAGACATGCTTGATCAGGATTAAGGCCCGGGAAGGCAGGCAGGCAGAGTGAGGTCAAGCAGGGAGAGGCGGTTTTAGCTTGGACACATACACCCCCGTGGGCCTGGGATGGGCACCAAAAGGCCCAGCCAGAGGTTTTTCAGGAACGTCATAAGGGTCATAGAGAGGGAGAGGAATTAGGAGACAGAGGGGATGAACAAATGTCACAGTCATAGAAGACCTTCTTTTTGCACTCTCACTGTGAAGTAATGCTCCACTGGTGCGAGAATATTAGGACAAAACAGATTTGTAGTTATTTGTATTGTGGAAGGAGAAACTGTCTTTTAATTTAACAAGAATCTGTTGTGTCCAATAGCAAATAACTGAGTACAATATTTCCATTAAAGTGTTTGTTCTTCTGCACAATAAAATGTGGATCACTGCACGTTTCAATAAAATATAATTTATATAAATATTGAGTATATATATATATATAGAGTGCCCTGAGATAACTTTGTTATGATATGGCGCTATATAAATAAAATTGAAATTGAAATTGAAATTGAAATATATATATATTCATGCGAATGTCTTCAAAATGACATGACAAAATAACCGAACGGATTGAACACCAATTACTCTAAAACATGAATAAAGCAGAAGTGGGGCTCCTGTGGAAATGTACAGCCAGAAATG
The DNA here is from genome assembly GCA_036023655.1 of Nannoperca australis. NCBI lineage: Eukaryota > Metazoa > Chordata > Actinopteri > Centrarchiformes > Percichthyidae > Nannoperca > Nannoperca australis. The sequence continues at coordinate 30,166 of JAVQJD010068366.1, forward strand.
TTGTTCTTTAATGTTTGTTCTTTCTATAGGTGTGGATTCTCTCTCTTCAGTAAACAATTCTATAGCAGGTGCCACAACGTCAAGATGAATTTTCCATCTACTTTCATTTCATGTTCTCATTTTCAGTATGCAAACTTTTCCCGCTTGGCTAAGTGTTTATGTACACATTGAATATGTGCAAGGGTGCAGTAGTCAGCGATGTCTCTTTGCAGCAATAAGGTTGTGGGTTTGAAGCTGGAGACTTAGTGTGGTGCTTGAATGTTCTCCCAGCTCCCAGGACAACTTGCAGTTAATTGGCATTGATTGTAGCTGTAAATGGCTGTCTGTTCATGTGTATCAGCCCTGTGACTGACTCACAACCTGTCCAGGCTGTACCCAGGGCGATACATAAAGTAGGTATAAGAACAGGTGAATGGAAACATACTTAATGTGAAGCAGGACCAGCCTGTGCCTCCAGAAGGTAATCATGTTAAGATAAATGTTAAACTAAATATAAATTACATTTTGACTGAATTCAGTTTTCTCTCAACTTATATGAGAAGATTGATACCGATCTCAAATCTGTCTGTACAATATAAAGCTGGAGCCTGGAGACGCTTAAGAGAACTGAATAAACTAAGCTTAGGTAACAGACTGCTAAAGTCTAGGACACGCTCATCTGCTTTTCATTTGCAGTGTATTTAAACTAGAGCCATGCCATTTTAACCGTTCCATCTGTGTTTATTGACTCTTCCCTTTTCAGGTTCATGCAAATGAATGTGAGTGTGTTTGAGGTACAGGCCACCAGCTGTTGACATAGGCGGCTTTCAGTCCACTGGGAATTCTCTTCAACAGCAGAGATGACACTTCGCCAGCGTCCAATTCCCATCCTCAGAGATTTATGGTCAATCCTAAACATCCAGGAGAGGACAGAGACACTGACCTATACAAAATGATATGGACTGACTGAGAAAATAGCTTCTAGTAAGAGGATAATTTTAAATTTAACACTCTTTGGAGCCAGGATGGTCCAGTAGGAGAACCTCGCCTTGTACTGGATGACAGGATGGACTTTGTATCTTCCCAGGTGACCTTGAACAAAATACTGAGGGTCCAACCCATTTTTGGAAATATTAACATGCGTCTTCAGAGTGGGAGAGGCACTCTGGATACAGAATAATAGGTAAAGGTTAACTGAGGGCCTTGAATATTCTCAAAGACACAAAATATAACACACACAACCACAAATTTGTAAAATACATTTACAATAATACACATTCTGACAGCAGTTCCACTATTTTGTTCAAAATGTTCAATAACCCAAAAAGGAAACCTCCAGCTCAGAGTGGTCTGGTCAGGGGCTCAGAATTTTATTTGGGTGGTAGATTTGTTATTTAGTTTGTGGGACACATCCAATTCATTTCCAACTGTCGCACCACTACTGCTACTAGCTGCCATTTCTCACAAAAAATGTATCATGTTAGCTAGCTAGCTAGAGCTGACTTGAAAACGGCATTTTCCATGTTCCATTTCATATCTGAGTTATCATGGTATTACGACAACATGTTTTCTGTCCCCCAGCCGTGTGTGCATCCTGGGTTGTAACGAAACCCTTCCTTTTATCCCCCCTTTTTTGGACAATATGTTAACTGAAGAAATTGAATTTCACATTATAGAAGTGTTTTGGTCTTACACAGTACTTACAAATCCCTGTTTTTTTTACTCAATAAAGGCCAGTTCAGACCAAAGATCTGTGATTAGGTTAGACCATTTTCGAATGTTGCAGGGAAAAGTTGCAGCAGTGGGAACTGGCCTGTTGTAGCTTTACTCAAGCTGCCAGCTAACTGCCAATCAGCTCATAGCACAGTCAGCTGGTCATCTTGACCTTCTGGCTTTTTTTATGTTTTTCCAGTTTCATCAATACTTGTACAGAGAGTTGTTGCTATGGAAATGATACACCATCTCGCCTCGTTTCAGACCGTTGCAGACCTGCACTTTGCACACAGTTACACGTTTCAACTCGTCTTGTCATGAATCTTTGGCCAGAACTGGCCTCAACGTAAGTAAAAAATGTCCACCATACAGGAAATCTGAACCAATGTTTTTCACTACGGTTCAGATTTCTTTTATAAAGGGGAGATTTCTTCCAGGAAGAGAGAAGCAAAAGGCTTGTGTCAAACATCTGGATAATTAGCTTTAGTGCTTTTTGCTGTGGAATATCTTGGCTGATGTGTAAAGGGGAGTGTTGACTTACACAAAACACACACACACAGCTCTTTGACAGACGGTGATAGACTGAAACCCATATTCACGCTTCATCCCCATTCACAGCTCTTTCTCTTCACACACACAGACACACACACACACACACAGTATGCACACACATATAGACACTGAGGGAATGATAACAAAGACATGTTAATGTGTGCTAATGATGTCGTTATCTCCTGACGAGTGCAAATGGAGCGAGAGATTAACACAGACACAACAGGGAATGAGGTGTGGGTTCACCGGCACGTGTGTGTGCGTATGTGTGTGTGTGAGAGTGTGTGTTGGTGTTGGAGCAGGTCGCAACGTCTACTGTATGGAAGATTGTGGAGAAGGAGGGGAGATACGAAAAGGTGACGTGAGTGTGTGTGTGTGTGCGTGTGTGTGTGTGTGTGTGTACGTGTGTATCACTCTCGTCTTTCACTGATCCTGCTTGCCCTCGAACTTCGCCCTCTTCCCCTGCCCGCTGAGCATCCCACAGGAAGACACACTGACCCCCCTAGGGAGTGAATGAATGTGTCCGTGGATGTGTATTTGTGTGTCCTACTTCCTGAATGAACTGACCACATTTTTGTGTTTTTTCTGGGCAGCGTGCCTCCTCTGTAAAATACCCGCGCATTGAGTGAATCAGAACTTGTCCCGTTCGTGTCACAAGCTCACTTACATCCATTTGACTCCATGGCATGTTATTCAATTGCCACTACAACTGTGTACGCTGAAGAGGCTGCTCGCTTTTATCATTTGGCCCATGCAGCCACATGCTTTCAGAAGCTTGCATCATGAACACCCACACGAGGAGGCCTACACTCACTCCTCTTCAAATGAAATATCTCTCTCGCCACTGTTGAGTGTCTTAAAGGAACACAATAGGTTTTGCTCCATTAACGCACTTACCTGTTAAATGGCAAGAGCTCGGTCACCAAAGTCATACATGAGTTCCTAGTAAATTATACCTGGGGCCACCCGTGCCCTGAGTGTCATAGTGTTCTTTTTTAAAAACCTTTATTCAATGATGATATGTCTGTCCTAATGGGACATTTTAATGCTTAAATCTTGCCCTAATGTCACTTCCCAAGTAGCCAGCTGTGTCAGGCATGACATGTCAGGTCATAACAAGAAAAGCACAGGTGTTATTAATGACATTTATTATGACTGCATTCCATTTAGGGTAGCCAGTCCTAGGGTCATTGTGAAACATACTGGCTCTCTGGCACAGCTTACTGGTACACTTAATGGAACTGAGCTATTGTTAATGGAATTTGTATCACCTCTGCTTTTTCTGCTATGGCAATTCAATATGTTTGAAGCTGGGAGAGATCGCACCTTTAAAAAAAAAGTATGAAGCACACTGGAAATCTTCTGTACAACTCAACCTCTTGCGAGATTTCAGAGCAGGACTTTTCCTTGAGTGAGACTTTTTGTTTCTGGTTAAACAAAAATGATCTTACTCTTAACAAAACGGTCTGTCCCTGTAGGGATCCTTTCCATAATGTTGTAAGACACTTTGAATAACAAAAACAAGTATGTACCAAGATGTACTGGATCAATTCCAAAACATTTGGTAAATGTTAGTTATTTAGACCCCCAAATCTGTAAAAGATACTGAGTTCCCCCTTAAGGCCTAGTTCGTATGAAGTGTAGTCATGTTTATAGTTTTCCAAATGCCCATCTTCAAATCTAGGGCAAAATCTCTTTCCTCGAAGGCATTTATGGTGTTGCACTAATTTCTACACAGAAAAAGTGACAATAGAAATAGTTTTGTATGTGATGCATGTCCTAACTTTCACTTTCTCTTTCACTTCCTGTTTTTATTGTGATGTGGAGATGTCTGATTTTTTGAACTGCAAACTAAAGCCATGCTTATTGGGAGCGTACTGATTCTGCTGGATCATTAATCGTGAGTATGGCAACCAGGTGTACCAGATTTAGGACACTGTTGGGTCAGGCCATTTTGGCTGCTTGGACTGAGTTTACAGTAACCGCTGTTGTTCCCCCTGTGCTACTACAGTTTGGCAAGAGCGCTTAAATGAAGTCTGATGGGGCAAGAAACAAACAGTCACACGACTGTACGGATTTTGGATCCTTTTGGGCTTCGATGGTGTGTTCCCAGATCTTTGCAATTACGTTATCCGTTATAAGTGTTTAAAATGATGGCCAAAACTATGAAAAAAGAAAATTTGAATTTCTGTGCATGTCGCTGCACGCCCAAATAATGGACTGTGGAACTGGTTTGCTCCTGTTTCCACAGGAGGCGACGGTTGTTAGCTGCGTGCTCATGTGGGAACAACTGAACACATGGTCGCTCACCTGAAACAGTTCCAAAAATAAACCCTCAGTACATCAGCTGTTTTGACTTGTTATCATTTAACAGCTCAGTTGACCAACAAGACAAAGGAAAAATGGTTGTATTTCTTCAGCAGTAAGGCAGCAGGATGTAAATCAGTGTCTGTCATTTTCCCCGCTACTCTCGAAGAGCTGTCAAGGCTGTCACTCCACCCTGATGTCTATATTTTCCAGCATGTCCTCTCCTACCCTCTCCCGTCTTTCTGCCTGATGAATTTCCACTCTCTACCTCCACTCTCCTTCTCGTTCTCATCCCTCGTTCCTCGCTCTTTCTCTATCATTTATGGCCTATTCATGTGCCGCTACCCAGGCTTTGGCTGAGGGTTGGTTGGTCGGGGAGTGGGGGGATGGGCGATAGTTGGTTTGCACGTTTTCAAGCAAACTGAAATATTCATGTATGTGTGCCTGTGTCGCTGTGTAAGAGCGACTTCACGTGTACCCCTCCTTGTGTCTTTGTATAAGTAAGTGTCTCTGTTTATGTCTGTATTATGAAGTGCACAGCTGCTTATAAAGAAGTCTGCATGTTGATATGTGTACTTTTGTGCATGCGCGTGTGGGGCATTTTTCTTTCTTTTTTTTTTTTTTTGCCAGGTGAAGCGTAAAGCTCTGTCGTTTGATTTTAGCTCCCAAAATAAGACTCGGCACATCAATTACCCATGAACTGCTCTGCACGCGCTCACATGACCGACCGAGGAGGAGGAATTAGCAGAACATGCTTCTCCTATTCGCCATAATGAAATGCAGTGCGCTCATCTTAAAAATGTCCAGCTCCACATTTGCTTATAAAAACCAAGGCAAGATTGAACCCATTTTGCAGACTTTTTCTTCAAGAAAAATGCAGTTTTAAAGCGTCTATCCTAACTAAAATGTAAACTAAGACTAAGAAAATGTTTACAATGCATCCAATAAGTGCTTTTTTCATCTGAACACAGTAACATTTATAAAATCATTGCAGTATATTGTTGTCGGTGGAGAACACAGCATTAGTGTGAGTAATGTGCTTTCTGTCTCTCCATAACCCACAAGGCTTTTCAGAGAACTGTCAACCGTGAGTTCACTCTCCTCTCCTCTGTCTTCGCCCCATCTCTCCGTCCTCTAAGGTCCACAGACCAGCTGATCCCCTTTTTCTTCATCTGGCTCTTGCCTTTTCTTTCTTCTTCACCCCAGCCTTTTAGATCTTACTCTCTCATCCTTTCTAACTCACACAAACACATACACACACGAAACGAAAAAACACAAATTGGCATTATTTCCCAGCCCCCTCTCCTCTCTGTTTCTCTCAACCTCCCACCCCTCCACTGCCTTCTACCCCACTCTTATCCTTTCCCCATTCCCCCCGCCCCATCGCCAAGTCGACCGGAGGCAGCAGCCGGTACATGTATAGCCGGTTGCTATGTGGGTGCCATGACAACCGTCATGAATTCGACATGGCGCTCACGTATCCAGGCGGATGTGAGCCTGTGTGGATGCAGAGCTTCAAATGGCGGTCACGTATCTGGGGAAAGAAACTCTCAGGGGGTTTGGTATAGATTTAGACTTTTCTTTCTCTTTTTAGACAAATGTGTGTGAATGTGTGCGTGCGTGCATGTCTGAACATTAACGTATCAGAAGATCAGAGCGTGAAAAAAATTGCATTTGTTTTCAGTCTGTCACAATACCAGATACATGATTGGCACATGTGGATGTGAAAGACAAATGTAACTGTCCAATGTGCCATTTATTCACGCACTACTTTTTCACACCCATACATCCCACATTTGCACATTAATGTGAAAAATATAACCCTTACAACAAAGTACATTACAGAGATACATTGAATTAGATATTATCTTAAAATATACCCCAGCATCCTTATGTATAAATTAGCAAGGATTTCTGTGGGAAACACAGCAGGATGGTTATTTACCATTTCAAGGTGTGCCTAAGGCTTTTAATGATTCAAAGAAAGTGCTGTGAACATCTGAAACTGACATCTTGGTTAGATGGACTGTGTCATTTTTGTAACTGTAAAAATAAAAACAGGTGCGCTCACTGTGCGCTTACTGTAGATAGTAGAAAGGAACATCTCTGTGATCGCCTTTACCGTAATCCGCCTTTATTAGCCTCTGTGTAACACTGGAGTTGCCATCATTTGGAGTTTTTATACGCATGCTATTATAACTGATCTGCAAAGAGAGTCCGTGCTGTTTTCTGATCTTGTCAATTGCTGTTCTGAAACATTTCTGAAGATCTTCCTGCAGCTAAAAGCCCCCACTGCTGGAAGGCTTTCACTTTTAAACAGCTGCAGAAAGATTTAACGTTTGCCCCTGAGATTAGCCACAGCCAATGTTGCTGTTTATAAAAGTTGACCAGTGTCCCTGTTGCATTCCATGCTACCTGGAAAAATGACTAAAATACTTAAACATGCCTTCATGCAGCCCAAAAATTGCTAGACCATGATAAATTAGCTCAGTGGACATCAAGCATTAAAGACGAGCTCCAATTATTTTACATATGGAAGTCTATTCACAGGTCTTGGGAAGTACTACTGCTGCATTTATATGGCACTTTTACCCAAAGTGCTTTACAGTTTTGTCTCTTATACACCCATTCACACACACACACACACACACACACACACACACACACACACACACACACACTACCATGCAAGGAGCTGGCCTGACCATCGGCGATCGAGGGAGGTGGCGATCAAATCCCTGACCGAACTGTCGGTGGTCAAGTTGCAATGTGGGCAATGTAGGCATCTGGTTTTAACAAGAGCGACAAAAGCATTGAAGAAGAATCTCTGTATGTTATGCAGCATGGTTTCTTGATTAAACCATACAGAAGCCTTCTATGTTTTATCATTGAATCATGTTTGAAGCATCCTTAAAAGAAGCCCATCTTAAACCTTGGAAACCAAGGCCCAAACCAGAACAGATCAAACCAAATCTGACCAGCTAATAGCCAAAACAAAAGAGATTAAACCAAACCAGACCAGTACAGACCAGCACAGACAACTTCAGACCAGTACAGAGCAGCCAGTTTCCATAGACAGCAGCCATATTCAGTGCAGCTCAGACTGTATGACCACTGTGCTGCTTTACTGTAATCTGTCTTTGGCACTTTGTGTGCCACCCTGTCCACATGCCCCTCTTACCAGCAAGGCCAGCAAATAGGTCTGGCAAGGATTAACAAACTCAGACCCACACACTCACTCACACACACACACACACACACACACACACACGGACACTCAGTCATCAAATAATGTTTGCACCAATACACTAAGAAGTCCGACATGCCTGTTTTCACAGGCTCACTCGTGATCATACACAAACACCCACCCACACAAATTCACACACACTGTTTTGAAACACAGAGTGTCCAACGAATTAGAGGATACAGTTTGAAGGTTGGAGGTCTCATGCTCTAAATATAAAACATCTTTCTCCTCAGCATTGTTATGTAAGTTGTCAAGAAATGGGCAGGATAACACATAAAACAAGCAATACATTTGCAAATAGATTTTTTCTCTCAGTTTCTTTGGGTTTGTAAGGCCTGGTGCATGTCATGTCCAACACACGTTTGCAACTTGCGATTTTCACAGCACACACTAATTATGAGTTTGTTCTATCTGTTATATTGGCAGCATAAACCTCTGGATATGTGTGTGTGGAGACAAAAATACTAGAGAATATTTCATTTTATAACACGTTTGCATGCACTTGGAACACGTGTGTGTGTGTGTGTGTGTGTGTATGTGTATGTGTTTACTTCGTGGTAAAACTCCAGCTTTTCCTTCTCTGCTAAACCAGCGTACACACACCACACACTCTGGTGACAGAGTATTTGATCGCGGCTTCAAACTTCAAACAAGTCCATGAGAGGACAAGGACGCAGCCATCCCTCTCACCTCTTAGACTTCCTTCACGCACATACACACTCTTGAAAGTGAAATGCTTTTGGGTTTGCTTTGTCATTATCAAGTGACAAATGACCTTGTGAGCGGCTGCTACATTAAAATGGAATGTTTTTCAAAGCTGTAGGGAATAGACCCTGCAAGTGTCAGTCAAGGCTGAGGAAGTTTGGACAAAGTAGAGAAACACACACACACACACATATGCCCACACTCATACTTGGTATTTTAGTTCATATTTTTGCAGTGCAGTAGGTCAGTGTAAATGTATTCTTTCTCTTTTTGAGGTTTTGCAGTCTTTCTTGTTTAGAATTCGTATGAATTTTTGTTTGTCAGCTTGAGGCTAGTAACCTTTTTTGTAGCTCACTTGTGCAACTGTTATTTTTTTCCCATCTCTTCTACGTTTTATCTGTTTTGAACTAGAACTTCAAATCACCAGACACTCAACTGAAGCAAAGTCTCTTTATACAATAACATTTACCAACAAATTACAACCCAAAGCTTCAGACCACATTTTAGAGGCAAAGTGGAACAATGGCCAATGACTGACAGGATATATCGCATGGGCAAATGTATGCTGACTCCCAAACACCCATATATGACATATGTGTATATGTTCAACATCTCATCTCATCCTCTGCTTTCAGGCTTTCCAAAAGATTTTGGAACCTGGCTGCAGAGATTTGCTCCCATTCAGACACAAGTACGTTTCAGTCACTCCCGTTTGAAATGTTTATTATAGTAGCAGAACATAGTTGAGTTTGGCGTCTAGGCCCCAACCTCATCACTCCCCACAGATACATGTTTACATAGAGATATTGGGGAGTGACGAGCAAATATCTTTGCTGGAGCCTGCAGGTGGATGCTGTGGTGGTGGTGGGGCTGAAAGAACAAGCGGCAACACTGATGCAGGGTTATTTATTTCCCATCTTTCCCTCCTCCCCCTCCAGTTGAATGTTCAGGGCTGGCAGAAGTCAACAAACCTCACTGGGTAACATCATTTCATTGTATTTTTAATACATTGTGAGGATGGAATTCCTCGTTACTAGTTTGTGCCGCCCAGCAGCTGGTTCAGAGCTAATCAGACACCTCTGTGCACGATGACTCATTAATATAGTATCTCCCAGTCTGTTCTCTAGTAACTCATCATTATCTATATAGTCCTTAATTTATTCAGGAACAACTATACCAATTGATAATCTGGACGTTCCTGATGATCCTTGAATTTGTGTGTACCGTATTGTAAAGTGTGACCTATTAAACTGCAAACAAATATAAGCGAGACGTGTGCAGATGTCTATGCAAAAAGGCCATGATCCTCTTTACTTGTTTGTGTCCTGTGGCTTTTTTTTGCCAAGTTAGTGCTACTGTGCACAAAAAGCTTCTATTGTTTTTTTCATTTTCATTCATCAGCTCTTAGAGAGCCTGGCGAGTGTCAGAGCAGGGATCAGGGATCAGCGCACAGGAGGATTGGCAGCTCTAATAATGCCAAAGGCTGGATAAACACTCAAGATTTCTTGAAAGTTGCCATCCCAGCTAAATTTCCTAGGTTGTGTGCTGCAAGAAAAAAACAAGCCTCTGAGCAAAAGCTATGATACTGGACTCCAACTGATCACCTGATTAGTTTGGACTAAATCTGAACAAGCTCTTTTCCACTGTGGGCTTGCTGTGTAATTTGGATTATTCTTATTAATCCCTGCCCTTCATCGCTCACTTGATCTGTAGTCCTCTTCCAACCTGTTTCATTTGCAAGAAGTTACTTCTTCATTTTCGGCGCCGTGAGCAAAAACTGTTGGGAACCACAGCTGATGGTTTCAAATAGTAGTATGCGCATAGGCCAACACATAAATGTGCATGCAAACGCACTCTACACACATACTCAGGTCTACTGTATATACACATGCAAATGGCCGCTATTGTTTGTGCATCTTTATTCATCCAGGTAGCCTTGTGTATGCTCTTGTCCTCCACTCTTTTCCAGTGCCATTTGCAACATTTCTCCCATCTATTAACTGGTTTTGTTTTCCAGTTTAAAGCCACTTTTAAAAAGTGCTGTGCCACAGAAAAAAGAGTGTATACAAATTATATCTGAATCATACGCTGCCATTTATTGAGTAACTGGGATCAATGGTGTTATTTTAAGGAATGGTGTAGGGAGAAAGTGGAGGAAAAGGCAGGGCAAGAATGGAAGACCCCTTTGGCAAAATATAGCCAGAGGTCCTATACACCATCTGTGAGAGGAAAGATGCCGGAGGAGTGTGTGTCTTTTTGTGTTTCTGTTCTTTTGTTTTTGTAAGAACCCTTCAGAGTGAACTCTTCGATGTTCAGGCAGGTTTAGTACTAAAAAGATAATCTCTGGATATGTATCTTGTGGCTCTAACAGTGTCCTATTACCTCACACAGAGCGATACAGATACCATTAAAGGACAGTGGTGACTATGTGTAAATGTCACTGCTATCAAAAACACTCTGCAATTACACCAGTAATAGCATTTCAACATAGCCGACAGGCGCAGCTCAGCTGTAGCTCAGTGTCCTCGTTCAGTATCTGACTGTGATCCCATTTCCATGCAGGTCACAGTTGTACAAAAACCGCCTGTGTTCTCTACAACAAAGATATTTGATTTTCAATGAGGAAGAATCTAAATTACAGTATACAATGTTTTTTCTCCGCCCACTACATCCTTCCAAGAGATGGCCACACAAAAAAATGCAGGGAAATTGCACAAAAACAAACAAAAACAATGTCTGTCCGGTGGTTTCTGCTGCCAAAACCTGCATCCACAGAGCTACCGCTGCAGCACAGCCAGCAGTGTGTCCGTGTGTGTGTGAAGGTTAGAGGGAGTGACAGAAAAGACAGATTTTGACATTCTTGTAACTTAACATTTTTTATAGCAACCACTGGCCATTGCTAGTGGAACTGACCATTGGTGTTAGGGAAAAATGTCAAGAATTCTCCTCAAATACCAAGAAAAAAGAAATGTGTTATGACATTTTAGATCCAAGACATTCTTTCAGTTGATTTTCACAGATTTTAATTGACCATTGGAATCCAAACATGTGACTGTCAAACAAATGTTGATTAGACCATTAAACTTAATGAAGAATTAGTGAGGCACTTCATTTTTACCCTCGGTTTTCGTATGAATTAAACAATGTAATGTAATTAGTGATTTTTAGAGGTGTTCCTGAGCGGATTTTGTTACTATTGGGCAGAGCGACTAACTTTTTGTTTTCCATTTCCAGTCTTTATGCTAAGCTAAGCTAACCAGCTGCTCACTGTAGCTTCATATTCAATCATTTTCTTATCGTACAAACATGAAAGTGGTACCAATTTCTCGTCCAGAAAGCTAATAAGCGTATTGCTAAAAATGTCAAACTTTTGCTTTCATTTAAACGGGTATTTTTTGCTTGCTTGCTACCTGGAATTCAAACCTTCTTGATGTACATCTTCTGGGCAGTATTTGTCCCCCAGGCAGTTTCCTAGTATTAGTTCTGGTCTAGTCTTAAATCATGGATCAAATATAGTTAGTTAGATGAAACTAAAGTAGTTATGTTGAAATATCAGGCATGTTTCACAGTATATTTACTTTTTTTAGTCTTCACGGCCATTGATATACTAAGAGGATTAAGGGAGGAAAGAAACAAACAACCTAACAGCATAATGTCAGTCAGATGATCTTTGAAACTGACAAATATCCAGGGGCTAGATTGGTGGTTATTGTGCATGCATTTGAGAAACATCTCTTTAACATGTCTCATTACTCTCAGCTGATCTTGTGTTTATGTTTTTGACAAATTTCTTAACAGACTCTCTATAGAAACACGCCTGAGAACGCGTTAAGGCAACACGCTCTGTCCCGATCCTTTGAGAAAAGGGAGCTGGCCCTCAAACTCTGGCTGAGATGTTTATCAAGTCTAAAGATGTTGGATGAGTCAAGCATTTGCTGCCATAAGGTGTGAGTGATGCTGTTTATATGTTTATGAACCAGCTTTGACAAGCGTGTGGCAGCAGCTCAGCAGCCTGTTTGTTTGTGACAGTGATAAAAACCACAGGGCCAAACATGTTTGTGTCCACTGACTCAAGGGCTGAGGAGCCAAGGACAAAAAAAATCACACAAAGCAGCTCAACAGTAGGTTTCTGTGGAAATTGTCACACAGTGAGTATGTGCAGCTGGATCTTTCCCTTAAACACGGAAGGGACAGAATAGGATAACAAGTTGACAGATATAATGCATCATCTTTTGGTCCATTTTGAAATGATGGTAACGGCGGTTAAAATGAGCCCAGTATCCTAGGAATTGTGTTAATATTGGATAATTCAGAACCTCACAATTTAGAGGGTTAAAGGAAGAAGTGTGGCTGATAAGTAGTGAGGCTGAATATAAGGGTGAGCACTTCCTGACGTTCATCTTTTTATTACCACTACTTTCCCCTAGCCTTAACCATACTGTAGTTGATACACGCAAAGAGCAAGAATTTCTTAAACATTTCCAATGAAAAAACTGGTTTATGCACAATTCCGACTTTTCTGGTGATAGGGTTGTAAGTAAGAAAATAAAGCTTCATTTATATAGCACTATTTGAAACACACAGTTACAAAGTGCTCCATACACACACAAACATGAAACATTTAATTGAATAAATACATAGAAGTAAATTATAATCTAAAATACAGCACAAACAAAGACAAAAACTAGGAAGGAGGTTTATTAAAAAGGCTTTTGCCTATAAAGATGGGATTTTAGAAGCTGTTTAAAACTTTCCAATGATTCAGTAAATCTGAGAGATTGGGACAGATGATCCCAGATGTTTGGGGCAAAGAGAGCAAAGGCATGATCACCTTTTGTTTTGCAGTTGGAGCGGGGAATGGATAAAAGGCAGATATTTGAGGATTGTTATGATATGGCGCCATATAAATAAAACTAAATTGAACTGAATTAAATTGAATTGGAGTGGTCAAGAAGTGGAATTAGGAGCACTGTAAATGTAATGTAAATATCAAGTTGTAATAATAGATGACCATCAAGTTCTTTGACATGTATCAACCACTTGGGAAGCAGACACATCTTAAAAACATATCCACATATCCAGACATGGCTACCACCAAACTTATCTACATTATGTGAAATGTGCATGTGCACCAGTCTTTTGCATCGTGTCCAGTATATCCAGGCTTCATTTCTGTTAATTTCTTGTGCATGAGTAAGCAGTTTGACTCCTGCTAGAGAGATGCAGTAGCAGGATACAAAGACTTTGCTGTTGTTGAATAAATGCCAGCCATAACTAGTAAAAAAAAAAGAGTGTTGGTATGAAAATCTTATGGATTATAACTTTATTCCTCTTGGTCAAACAGTGCGTATGTGACTCAAATCTGCTTGGACTTATAAACTCAAAAAGACGTGGTTGTGTAAGGTCTAATGTACCATGCCATGTTCTGAGTCTGTATTTAAACCTCTAGAATTCATTATATTGGAAAGCCAATGTCATGCATTGTTTCTTGGAGACTATTGCGCAAAATAGAAAATTATACTGGAACGTCAGTCATGACCTAAATATATACTTTTTGTAAATAATTACATTAACTAAACATGATGTTACTTGTTAAAGTACGTTGTCCACTGGAAGTCTGTTCAAATTCAGCAGGATTTTGGCTGCAAATGATGTGATAGCTGTACTGTATGTACTTTAAATCAGCTCAGAGTTCCCAGAATCAGCTCCAGCCTTTCTCCTGCATGCAGCAAGTATTCACAAGGTTCACACACTCTTCAAATCAATGAAGTCACCTTGAGGACGATAAAAAGGAAATTATCTTTGAATTTGAGTGATGATGGTACAGTGGGTAGAAATTGTAAAAGCAAACGTTTTTTCTGTTATGGTCATTTTGTTTTTTCGTCTTGTTATTTCCATAAATGTACTACTTTACCTTCACTAGTTGTTAACAAAAAATTGTGATTCCCAGACTTTGCCATCAACAACAGGCCAAATCCGTGTTCTTCTTCCAGTCAGGCAGAAGAGGCACAAATGCACTCAACCAAATGGTGCTACCTAAAATGTCCTTGTTTTCTTTCCAGAGCTACTAGTTGCAGTGTGTGGATTTGAGGCCACTGACACACAGAGCTCTTATTCAAATCATACATCAATCAGCTGAATTCAATGGCTAAGTAAAAGGCAGAGGAGTGGAGCACTGAGAGCTCTTGGAGGGCTTCAATGCCACGACGACAAGCACAATCTGGGTCACTGGGAAAGAGAGCACAGCTGTCTCCACGGCAACCGCAGTGTTGACACAGCTATTACCTCCTCATCTCAGCAAATATGCCACGATAAGAAAGCAGCGCAATCTATTGTATGCAGGATGGATAGTAAAATACTCACAAAGCATGGCTAATTCACTGTTACAGCCTCCACACAGTGCTGCATTTCAGCTCGTTTTCCACTGATTTTGGTGAAGAAATGTGGATGGGTTCACCATACAGCACACGTTTTTACTGAAGGCATTTCAATTGCAATAGATTTCTGTTTTTGTTTGAGCATTTTAGAAATGTGTAGCTTTCCCTGATTGAAGTAAACATTTAGAGAAGCATGTTTGTGACCAGACGATTGCAGTTAGAATTCTTGGATTTAACTTTTCAACAACTGTTCGGTCTCAACAGTGAAGCGGCTGCAGTTGTTGTCATGGGGAGTACTACTCAGTTATGTGTTTCTGTATAATGCCATCTGTGGCTCTGGAGTAGCTTTGTCAAATTGGAAAAAATAACCCTGCTGGTGTCACTACGTTAGAGCTACAAGGGCATGGAGTTTGAAAGACGTAGGAATTTACCAAGCAAGGAGGGTCTAAAGGGTTCTGTAAGCTTGAAACAGATTAAGCTTTACGAAGTATGGTACCTTATCTAAAGTCAAAAGTGTTTATCTCCCGCCTGAATGGCCTCACTCGAAAGCAGGGTGAAAAATCTGCTGTCAGAGCCTCCTCCTGGCTGCATTACACCTCCTCCCTGACCTCTCTCTCCAAGAACTGCGTATCTTTACCTGTCCCTGCTGTCCGGTTGCAGTGACGCCTTCAAAAGGAGATATAGCAGCACAGTTGTGGACATTTTCTCCTCAAAGTCATTCACAATGTAGTACTGACGGAGGCAGTTGTGACGAATAAAAAAAAGAGCTTGAGGTTACATCCACACTAATACGCTTTCCGAAAACAATCTCCATATACACACAAGCATTTTATCACCATTTCAGAAATAATCTCCGTCCGTACTACACGCCTGACAACACATATCACACGACTATTCATGGGCACTGGGCAAGCACGTACTAGGTGTAAAGCATATTGTTTACTCTGCAGTTGATTGCTTAGTTAGTTGCAGAAAATACTACTAATAAAGACCAGTGATTTCTCAGCTGACGACCAGGTGATACTGTTATTGAAAGTAAGCATTGTAATTTGGTATCCATGTTGAATTAATTGCTGGTAGTCAAGGCTGATGTCGTTAGTTTTTTTCTGGAAAAGTGTCATGTGATAGGGGAGTGACAAATCAGGGAAGGACAGGAAGCAAACGTGGGTGTCACCATTAATAAAACTATTATACACTTAATATGTGTGTGTGTATTTATATTGTGTGTATATATTTATATAGATGCACACTGCCCTTTAACAGTTTTATCAGCGCTCAGGCTGCTGGAAAGATTGCATGCCTATCATTTAATTGATCTCCACCAGGAGAAGGTAGCTGTGAAGTCAGGCACACACATAAACACATACTTGTATGCAAGTGTGCGCACAAGCACAGGCGTACATGTACACACATGCACACGTGGGATTAAAATCTAATTTTTCACTTCGTTAGTGCCAGAAGAGTGTGACAACGGACAACGTCGTTGCACAGTGATGTCCACCACCTGACCTCAGACTAAGCGACAGTGGGATTGCTGTGTGTGTGTGTGTGTGTGTGTGTGTGTGTGTGATATCAGGTCACTGGCCACAGAAGAGGGTGAATGCGGCTGGACTTGATTGAAACTGGCGGTTAATTCCAGGGCTTCCCACTGAGATTAGAGGAGAGAGAGCGAGAGAAAAGAGAGGATGGCAGGCTAAAGGCTAGAGCAAACGAGATGGGACCAAATGAATTGGCAATAGCATGTGATTGTTAGCAGCAGAGACAAAGTGTGTCTGAGTGTGGAGGAGGAAGAAAAAAAGTGATTGGATTGGAAAAATAAGAGCAGTTTCTGTCTGGTCCAGTAATGCAGTCATAGTGGTGACAATAATGCTCTGAGGCATTTGGCAAAGCTGTAATGTACGGCTAACGTAGAGCAGTTAGATGGCTTTAAAAGCTGAGCTGTTAACAAATATTTGTTAAAACATTTTATATAGTAAACACACATAGATGTTTGAGGATGTGTTTTCTGATGATAAATAAAAGATGTTTCCACACATTATACTGTATTATGTCATGCTATAAATTACTATAGTACGATGTAAACAAGTCTGGTGGACGCCAATACCTTCCTAGTTGAGTCCTCGATCAAATGGGTCGAGCAAGACAACACTTCAGGTAATTTGGACAAAGTTTGTATTGGGACAGTATTTGGGCTGTGACTGTCCACAATAATACTATAATAAAATTAATTAATTAATTTAAAAAAGATATACATATACCTTTTTTCCTTTTATCTATTTCATTTCATTAATTTTAATATAGTTATTTACATTATTTTTGTTCATTTCATTCATAATCAAAATTATGCTTTGGCAGCACAGGCTGTTGAATTGAATTGACCAGATACTCTTACTGGTGAGACTAACGTAATCGTCGGTTAACTAGACTACAAGTGGATGACACACTGACACTTATTTTAAGTTAAACGAACGACATGGAGGTAAAGAACAGCACACTATCAGAACATGTAGTTGTACATTATAATAATGAGGTACAGTATGTTCTCCTGTTGTGTGATGTCACTGACACTGCAGTGTTTACCAGAAAGGGATTATGGGGGATTACAATGAATTCACAAGAAAAGTACTTTACTTACACTGATACAAGTCTAATCTGTCTACTGCAATTAAGTCATGATAATGAACAGTGTAGTTACAGTGGTAGGAGTTTGTACATTGGTTTAGTAGAAAAGGACTTTTGCCACGCTGTGATAAAATTGGAATGCAGTCAGGTACAGAGGAGTAGAGTATTTCACTTCTGGCTGCATTTAGCTGCTGGTGGTAAAAAAGAAAAAAAGAGGTCTGGACTTGTCCTGGGTGCAGAGGTTGCACAGGATTCATGTGTACGTGCCAGTGGGAGCTTGTGTGTGTTGAAGGTGCTTTGTCCATTTATTCTCAACTAATATTGCAGTGCAGACACGATCAATATGGCCTATTATGTCCCAGAGGACAATACATCAAGTGTGTGGGTGCCATCACAGTGTGTGTGTATGTGTGTGTGTGTGTATGTGTGTGTGTGTGTGTGTGTGTGTGTGTGTGTGTGTGTGTGTGTGTATGAGTAAGCGTTGATGTGTGTCTATGCACATGTAATTGTGTGGAAGTAAACATGCATATGGCCTGACTGTATATATGCAAGTATAAAATGTACATAAATGCCTAAATGTCAATTCTCTTAAGCTTGCATGTTTGTGCCGTGTGTGTGTGTGTGTGTGTGTGCGTGTGCACATACAAGCAAGACTACACATATTTGCACATATATATGCTTGATTTTTTTGAATGAGTCACTAATGAAGTATGTGTAGCATTACGAGAAAAAAGGTCAGCTCTCAGTGCAGTCATGGAAGTTAGTTCACTTATTTTAAACTGAACCTAGACCAGCTTCACACTGTATTTGAGTGTTGGAGAAATATCGTGACAGCTGTTTTGATGCCGTAGGCTCTAGTCTAAAGATCTGATTGAGCACATGGTTCACGGCAATGTCACAACAACCCTGAAATGTGTATCTGTTTTCACAGAAAATAGAAATTCAGAAATGACAAAAAAAACACAATGTCATGAAAAGAAATAAATTCACAAACTTTGTGTTGCTGAAAGGGGGGACTGCAGATTGTATGCCCCATGTCATGGCTGTATGGCTTGGCTTGCATTTACCCAGGCTTCCCATCACCCTCCCTTTCCCACACTGTGAAAAATTCATGCATCTTCCAAGCAAAGAGCTGGGAATGATTAAACATTCAGATTCCAACTCTGAAAATGGAGGCTGAAGTGGTCTCTTTCTTTGTGTGTGTGTGTGTGTGTGTGTGTGTGTGTGCTGCTCCTTTCTCTTTGCCTCTTGTTATTGAGAATCATGTTTTTTCTTAAATAAGGCTCAGCGTAATTTGTGTCTTTGTGTGTGTGTGTGTGTGTGTGTGTGTGTGTTTGTGCACAGAATGAAGAAACTGAGACAGAGTGAAAATGGGTTGATAGATAAAGAGTAAGACAGGGAAACAGCGAGATGGTGAGTGAGTTAAAAAGAAGGGCGGACCTGTGAGAGGAGAGACCTGACTTGAACTTTCTCAGCTCTGGTGAGAAGGAGCAAAGTGGACGGGGAGAAGGAACTCACACATCACACAATTTCGCTTCCTTTTGACACTGGTTGACGCACGGATGACACAACACACACTTGACATACCTCACATTAGTGTAAAACTGGTATTGGTTTGGAAATTTGGCATTTTTGTATTGGGACAGTGTTTGGGCTGTGACTGTCCACATTTTTTTCAGATGTCAGGTAAAACATGGTTAACAGCATATTTTTTCATTTATCTATTTCATTTCATCAATTTTAATATTGTTATTCACATTATTTTTGTTCATTTAATTTCTTCACTTTTTTCTTTCATAATCAAAGTTATGCTTTGGCAGCACAGGCTGTTGAATTGAATTGACCAGATACTCTTACTGGTGAGACTAACCTAATCGTCGGTTAACTAGACTACAAGTGGATGACACACTGACACTTATTTTAAGTTAAATGAACGACATGGAGGTAAAGAACAGCACACTATCAGAACATGTAGTTGTACATTATAATGATGAGGTACAGTATGTTCTCCTGTTGTGTGATGTCACTGACACTGCAGTGTTTACCAGAAAGGGATTATGGGGGATTACAATGAATTCACAAGAAAAGTACTTAACTTTACTTGTGAATTCCTTGTAATCACACATCACACACTTTCACTTCCTTTGGACAGTGGGTGACGCACGGATGATACAACACACACTTGACATACCTCCATTACTACCACTATTGTTAAACTGGTATTGGTTCTGAATTTTTGCTTTAGAAGGAAGTGAAACTGAGACCTTTACTGATTTCAATGTGTAACATCTACAGTCTCTGCCACTGCTTATGATGACCAACAACTGGTTCAAAATGCACATCATAAATATATAAATACTAAAAGCGTCAAATAAATGTCATCAAATCCCATGAAAAAAATAAAACCAACAATGAATTCATCCTACTAGCAGTTATTGTCAGTGTGGCCAGAGCCTGGTATATCTTCTTCCTGTGTGCCATAAAGCTCCATTGTTGTCTATAAACTATTAAAAACACATCAATGAGGCACATTGTTGCACTGGCTGACATGTTGCTTCACTACAAAGAACAGAGCGCTGTA
The DNA here is from genome assembly GCA_036023655.1 of Nannoperca australis. Lineage (NCBI taxonomy): Eukaryota > Metazoa > Chordata > Actinopteri > Centrarchiformes > Percichthyidae > Nannoperca > Nannoperca australis. The sequence goes on from JAVQJD010068366.1 coordinate 50,249, forward strand.
GTTTATTTTGAGATGATCCCGCGTATGCCATCCCTGCTGCTGTAAATACTAACTAGAGCACCACATCCACAACAGAAAATAGTCCCCAAAACATTTACTGTAGTTTGAGTAAAAACTGCAGTGCCCAGATGTTTTAGGATATGACGTATAGATATGTGACCAGTTTTTATTTACATCTTCAGAAGGAACACATGGCCTTTGGGTGCCACAGACAGAGTAGGAAAGACGCATTTTGGTTTTGGTCTTTTCGTGGTATCAGTTGTCAATAGCAAAAAAAGAGAGTGTTGCCAACCTTACCCTTTAATGGATCATATGGGTGGTTTTGCATGTTAGAGTCCAGTAATTAGAATGCTTTTTTCACATTCAGTCGTTAACAAAAGTCAAGTGCACATCCTTTAGTACATCACAGGTGAAGTGAAGCAACATTCACTCTAACGGAGGCCCCCTCAGTCTCTGTTACATTTTGCTAAAGCTTCCTTATTTGCGAAACATATTTGCACGGCATACTATTGTACTAGTGTGCACATTCAAATAATTGCACGCTAGTTTGATGAGACAAGCAATTGTTATGTTTAACCTTTATTAAAATTTCTGCTTTTAATAGTGTGGACATTTACACGAATCCTTGCTTATTATTTGTCTGCTGATCTTTTTAAATAAAATGTTTACAGAGCAGTAGTCAGTTATGAGAAATAGTCTCTGCTTGCAACAGTAGCATTAAGCAGAGAATCACATGTTGATAATGAGCTTTTAAATCAATGCAAGCTGATGCAAAGTAAAATTGACTTAAATGAATGGGCTCTCTGAAAAGCAATCAATCAATCTAAAAAGCTGAAATACTTTGTAGCAGGGCCAATAGAAGCAGTGGTAGTACAGTGACTGCTGGATATTTAATTGTTACAGTTGTAAAAAGTCAGCACCGTCCTTAATACCAGCCTGACTCAATGAAAAGAAAGCAGGCTGACTAATGGCAGAGAAAAGCAAAAGCAGGCGAAGCTTATGTATTTGTGGGTTGTGGGATTTGATTTGACATGAGAGAATTGGGTAATCTATTAGCGGGCTGGTGCAATTTATCAGCGCAGTATTAAATTCTGACGTCACATGATCTGCAGAATAGCTTCAGATTACTGGGAATTAAGATTAGCCTTCTGGGTTTAATCTCATACAGGTGTAAAACAGTGGATAAACATTTGCTGTGATATGTGACTGCGCTGAGTGACATCCTGACAAGATGATCTCACACATACACACACACACACACACACACACACACACACACACACACGAGTGCTGACACACTGACTGAGTTTTATGGATCTGGATGAAACCAAGTTAAAACTGACATAAATCCCGCCTATTGCTTGCACTTACATTTTCATGGCCGCTGTAGTTTTATTGTACTCTCACAAAGTAATGGTTGTTTAACTTTGTTTAAATCACAAAGGTTTCAGTTTATAATAAGTGATGTAGTAGATACCGATGTGTCTCCAGGAACACGCTTTTTTTTTATTCAGAAAGACAGATGAAAGAAATGCAGAATGAGAGATTGTATTGAGTTACAAAATCTTCACGTAAGTGCAAAAGTCAAAACAAACACCAAGAATATGTACTGATCTAGCAAAAATGCAGTTTAATTTCAGTTTTAGTAAGAATGCTTTCTTTTCTCTGCATGGTTAAATGTATTAAATAATAAACCATTTTCACACCCTGAGATGACTCATCGAATAACTTAATAAACATAAGACACAAATGAGAAATCTATTTACTTTCGAACAGACAATACATGAATATGCGCAACCTCTCCAGGATTTACCTTTGAAATAAAAGTGTTGAGTGTTGCTGCTTTTACTAGAGCCAATTTCCAGGAGAGTAGTCTTTAAAGTAACAGGTTCCTTGTTCTGTAAGTCTACATCTAAACCTCCATAAAACTTTACAATGCAAACAAATGTGTAATACATTCTCTTTCTCATGATACATCATCCTGACACGTAAAACCACATAAAAATGTCAGAAATGTTGACTACTTTTATGAACTACAGTGGAGTTAAAGACACAGAACAATCCTTGATTATAAAGTAATGAAACAGCTGTAATTTTTATGATGAAATTTATAAAATCCCAAGGAATGAAGCCTTTGAACATGTCATAACCCGCAATAACATCCACTTAAATCCATCATGTCCCACAAATCCTACATGTACAATACAGCTTCTGAGCGCCCTTCCCGTTCCCCGTGGCTGCGGCTGATAGAGTAGTGGCCAGCGGCTGAAAGCAGGGGTGAATCGACCTCTGTGGCGCGCAGACAGGGCAGCATTGTTTGCCGCTGATCGTAACAATAGGAGCTCTGTCAGGGGGATCATCTGTTTTCTTGGCAAGTTGGCCTGTTAATAGGGCTACTTATGCTCCGTGAATGGGCTGGAGACCGGTCAGAAACAAACACAAAAAGACAAACAAGCAGTTACAGCAGAGACTGTATGTGTGTGTGTGTGTGTGTGTGTGTGTGTGTTCTTGACTATTGTAAAGTGGCTGGAGACAAGGAAAAGTGTTTCTGAATACGTGTGCACAGATCTAC
>JAVQJD010068376.1:0-70315 GCA_036023655.1 Nannoperca australis
GGAGGTGGTGGTGGTGGTGGGGGGGGGGGGGGGGGGGTTCCCATTCGGAGTGCCTGAGCTTGGGGGTCAGCAGTTCATCCCATAATTCTATGTCTGCATGTCAGTCGCAGATGTGCAACAATAAAAAACTGGGTCTAGCTATTTAACACCTGTCATTTCGGTATCTGCACTGGGAGCTGACTAGAATGGCTGTTAGCCAAAGCATATTTGTAAGAGTTCACAAAGGAGCACAAAAGATTTCTCTTCATCCATCTGTGTGCTTGTATTTATTTCTTTAGAACCAACTCATTTTTATTAAGATGCCGGAATTTCATGAATCCTATGCCCCGAAGAAGCATCGGATCCATCTGTCTTGCGTCACTATTGCTTTGCGGAGTCATTTGTAACAACCCAAAATAGCTTTGGTCTACATTTAGTCAATGACATCTGTTATGACCTAAATGGAGGCAATATTAAATGGGCTGCGAGAAGCTAAATTTGTGGTGGCACACACTCTTTAAAGAGATCTGTGTCCTTAGTTCTTTAAGTCTAAATTGTGAAGAAAGTGGAAAGAAGGAATGGGCACTGCCTACATCTAAAAAACTGCCTTTAAAGTCAGAATGCACCAACAAAAGAGCTCTTGCTTATTTAAGTTAATGTATGTATTTTATGTGAGGAAGAATATCAGGGCAGAACATAATGCAGGTCAACTTCATTCAAAAATATAATCTAATGTAATATCGGTTAGGAAGAGAATAAGGATTTTATGAGACGGAGGGCTAAAAGTGCAATGTACACAAGTAGTAGAACTAAATTAGTATTCAAATTGGATTTTGATTTTAAAACAAGAGAATTTTTGAAAAGAGCATTTCTGGGGGCATTTATTGCCATGTAAATGTTATTACATGGAAAATTTGCATACAAAATGAAAAACATAATTATTCGTCCCGCTGTGACTTTAAGGCATTTTACAAGGAACTGCAAGGAGTGCTGAATCAAGATCACGAGTTACACCGAGACACAGGTTAAAATCATCAACAACAAAATAAAATGATATATAGTGTACTGTATATCTCACATAATAGTTTTTGTATATTGATTGTTTTTGCATGTGTATATATATATATACACACACATGTAAAAACAACAAAATATGGCTCGACACGAGGTTGACCCCATAAATCTAACCCAGTAGTGCAACCTCATCAGGAATAGGAGATGAAATAAGTTCTCTATTTTCTTTACTTTTGTTTACTTGCTATCATTTCCAAACATTAAAAGGATCTTTAAATACAAGGATTTGAATTGGACAATGAAAAAAAATCTAAATTTCTCATTAAAACTTCATATAACTACACATAGGTGTTATTATTACTGAGCGATCTTTACGAATAAACAAAGGCTAGCATTTTTCAGATTTTCAAGTGAAACTCCTCAGTTGTGAATGTGAATACAACTCTTATTTATGTAATCATAACTATGGATTCCCGCTTTAAGCATGACAACACACCATGAACACATAGCACTCTGGGTAGGCAATGTGTACACTCTTTATGGAGAATTATGCATGGAGACACAATAAAATTCCCAAATCAATTAAGGAAACTCTTGTGAGCCTGTGAGCTGCAGCCATATTTCCCCACATTGAAAACCTAATTTCCCTACTTATCATACCACTTTGCTCTGATCAGTGTACCCTCTCTTTCTGCTTGGGAGAAAGTCCCACAGTGCTTTCTACCCACGGCTAAGTTGCCATTATGATGCCCCACTTTGATTCTTCCCAAAAAAAAGGATCTCATCCTCACAGAGCTTCATTTCCTTTTAGTTAACGCTGTTCTTACTGATTGTTTTAGAACTCCAGGCAAAGTGTTGAATAGAAACTTAATAACTAAAGATAATCAATTTTTGACATTTAGTGCTACTTTGTTTTTGTCATTGAAGTCCAAAAAGATAGCGTGCTCATCAGTGAAGTCGTGTGTCTCTCTGGAGCAATCAAATAAAAGAGCGAGAGACATGCAAGGGATTCTAGTTTCAAAACTTTTTCTTAGTACTCTACTTTGACACAAGCAGGAGACAGTGTGACCCTTGCACATAACATAGCTGTGAATGTAAATCTCACACAAAGTTCTCCAGCTCAACTAAATGATGCCTGCAGCAAAAAGAAAAAGGAAATCTTTTGCTTTGACACACCCATGTGAAGGCTTAGAGGCATTCATGTGCACCTCTGGAAATTTGCACTCTGTCAAACGCCCTCTCCTCTGCTTGACCAGATGCGGCTCATCCGGACACATGTAGGAGTGACAGCATTACCTCTCCCTTAATCTAATTGCATGGACATAACACTGGGAAACTGTTCTGAAGCCCAATTCTGCCGGAGATTTTAGCAGGGGCTTGATGCTCTCAAATTCACTCCGACAGTCCCTCCCTGATTGACAGACTGATAAGTGGAACTGTGGAATGTTCTTGCCGTAGGTAGACGTGCCATTTGTCCCGCCTCCATGGGGCTCCAGGGAGGTTGGCTTTAGGGTTGGGAAGTAGAAAACAGCTCAGAAAACATTTAGGGTTGGATTTGAATCTGGCTGCAATTGTTGGTGGTCAGGCAAAACACAGCCTCATGCTGTTCTCAACCCACTCCTGCCTTCCTGCCTCAGCACTATACATATGTATGAATATAAGCTCAGGGAGAGAAGAGAAGCAGCAAGCTACACATACTATTTTAACTCTGGAATAAAGGATGTCTTAATTGGTTATAATGTAGAGCTAGTGTTTGTCATCATGCATGTGCTTTGACTCTTGTTAAACCAATACACGTCATATGAACGTTTTATTGGTTTAATAGCTGAATCACTTGCTTCCCTTTCCATTTGTTTCTTCTTATGGCGCCAAGGTCACCTAACCTGCCAGACTGTGTGCCACCGTGGTTGCAGTCTGAGTAATGAAATGAAACCTGCTTTTATTCACTTAAACATAGAAAAAGGGGTAACAAAGATCAATAAATGCTACATTCACTTCACAAACATGTTAGGCTTTTTATTTTTTATTAGTGAGGCTTGTGGAGATAAAAGATATTGATCTCTGATCTTAGGACACCAGTGAATATCCTTGGGGAATAACAAACTTTGTTGCTTGAACTTTGGTTGACATCTAGTGTATTAAAACACAGACATATCTGGGGGTTTGCACACCAAGATCTGGTGCAACCAAGCCTTACCTCCTTAAACAAACAAATAATTTAATAAACAATGTTTGAGCACTGCAAGGTTAACGGTTTTGCATTGTAATGAGGGGTGCAGAGGCAAATCTGCATACCACCATAGTATCTTAGAATGATTGGCTTCCAATGCTCTTGATATCAAAACCTCTGATCCATGAAGATTCATAAATTGGATTTTATTTTCCACTCATGTACATCTCTCAATATGCCTGTCCTTTATCGTGGATTGACAAATGAAAAAGCAGCAGATAATTTCATCCTGATCACCCCCCCAAAAAAAGCAAAGGAAAGAAAGAGAAAATAAACAATTGAAGGTTGCCTCGGGTATCATCTCTTTGAGGGGCATTGAGCCATTAAAGGCAAAAACAGGCATCAAGGAAGGAAGGAAAAAGGAGAGCTGGCACTGCAAACAACATCGTCACTCAGCCCACCCACCCACTTCTTACCCTCATTTCACACCACATTGTCAAAATAACTGTCAGAAGTGTTTCATGCCTCAGAACTGCTGGAGAAAATGTTGGACTTTGTGGGAGGTGCTGTGTGGACAATAAAGAAACAAACAATCTGGCATAACAGTTCAATTTAGAAACATCATTTATTTGATGAACGGTGCACCACAGGAAGCCTTAGCAACTCTGAACAGTGAGACTCCATTTTGAAGCGGTGGAAGATTTTTCTGACGTCAACCCCGCTGTAAACTTTTGCGACAGCCAGTGGCTGTATTTTCCATCCATTTATACGTTATTGGATTTCCTTCCTTTATCTGCTATTGCTGTATTTAGTGTTGATGATTTCCAATGAGAGAGGAAAAATAGGCCATCGGATTCTCTTAATTCACAGCACACACTGCCCCTGCCATTTAATTGACAGATGCACGCTCTTTTCTTTTTTCACTCTCTCCCGCTCCCCACAAAGCCATCCATTTATTGCCACTTTCATTACTCGGAGCAGAGCGGTGAGTTTTTGAGATCAGTGCCGGGTATCTGGAGGCTAATGAATTGGGTGGACTGCAGTGATTTCAGGAGCATCTGCCTTTGCTATCTGAGGACACTTAGTGACATGTTCAGAGTGACAACAGAGAGATGAGGAACTGAAAGCTGCTGCTGCCTGACATATTACACAGCAGAAACTCCTTTTCTTCCTTGCATTTATCATAATTTATTCTCTCCTCAGTGGCCAACTGTTAACTGTAAAGCTACAGATGGAGGCATCTTAACATCGACTCTGCATATGAGAGCTCTTGAGATACATGTTTGTTTGCAAGTGCCTCCCTGATGCAATGCAACACGAGAGAGTAAGAATTATTGATGTGCCATCTCTGAGCTGGATCCCAGCAATACAGTAGCTCAAATGTCAGAATTGTGGCCAGAGGCAAAAAAAATAACAACACAAACATTGGTCCTTCAGCACATACGTGTATAAGAGCAGTTCGGGTCTGCTCAGCTCTGCCCTCTCAGAGTTGGAAGGGTGAGTCCAGTTCCTTATTTTTTATTGGTTAAATTTAGACCAGTGTCCTACGCTACAGACAGAATACTAATCAGCCCAGTGCCATGCCAAAGAGAGAGCAGCAAGAGACTTCACTCATGTATTCCTCATCCATTTCTGCTGCATTAAAGCTTTCAGGCTTTCAGGACAATGTACTACTGGAGTAACCCTAGCCATAAGTTTAACTGTTGCCCAGAGATATATTGACTTCATCTCGTGCAATTATTAGCAGTATTTGAAACGCTCAAGGCATTTTAGTGACACCTTAAAGTCACTTAATAGGACACTTGTTTTTACCAGTGGACTATCCAAATAAAGTGTGACCCATTAAATTATTATTTCATATGCATTTTAATGGTAATCCATCAAAGCCCCTGCAAACATTACCCATTATTTATTGTCCTGCTCACACTCTGATTTACTTCCATTTGTGCCCAGTCATTTGCTTGACTTTGTTTGACTATATAAATCATTGAGTAGGTACTGTACTTTCACATACGTAATGGAAAAATCTGAGTTGTAGATGGAAAATGTGCATTTTGTGTATTTCTCAATCAATCATGTTTCAGTATATAGGCTGTTTTATTACAATAGTTACAAATTATTACAAAAATATTTCTAATATAGACAAAATTTACAACATTATAAAATAGACTTTAGTTGTGACCTGGTAGCTCTTATACTGTCAATCAAATACAGCATGTTCTAATCTTTGATTTTTAATAACATACAGCGACGAATAGATTATTCATGCTCCCTTACTTTAAGTGCCTGCATGCGAAGCCTTCCTGGCAACGTACGAGGGAGCATGTCCGAGAGACTTTTACTGCGATAACACAGATCTACTCCAAAGATTACAGAGTGGCTAACACAAATACACACCAATCCCCAACTTGCTCCTTTTTTTTTTATCTGGAAATGAGAGCAGTTGCCAAATGAAATCACTAAGCAGAGCAGTACTGAAGAAAGAAATAGCTGTAACCAGGACACACTGGGTGAATATTTAGAGCAATGTACATATTTCAGCATGGCTTTTCATGTCATTCCAGGTCAAAGCAGATCTCGCCTGATTCAACTCCAGGTTTGAGGGCACGTGTGAAATCACAGTAGGGTAGTGTCAAGTAAGCACTGTTGACTTGTGTTTTTCTGAGAAATGGGGCATGGGTGACATCAAAATGGCACAGTCTCTGGCTCTTGCTATCTCTTTCTCCCATTCTCTGTCTTTCTTTTTATCATTCTCTTAGTCCTTGAACTCCCCCGAATCAACAGAGAGACTCCACTTTGGGGTCTAAAGTCAGGGGGCCGGGGAGATGGTACCCATGTGTCAGCACTACATTTGCTTCGGCCTCGGAAAGAAAGGGGGGTTAGGAAGGTTAGAATAAGGGCAAGACGAGGGAGCTAAAGACGGAGAAGGAGGGAGATTCAGGGTGCTTCATCATCTCCAGTGACAACTGCACACAGAGGGAAGCAAAGTACATGTCCACTTACAATCTGCAACCTTATCCAGCAAGCTGCCAACTAGCGGTCACCTCGCAGACGTCTGGCCAAGCCCATCTATTAACCCAGAACAGCTGGCCACTTTCCAGCATGAACGACTGCGCTTTTAATTGTGCTTGTGTTCGGGGGCAAATGGAAGGGGGGTTTGCTACGATTACATTTACATTTTGATCATTACCAAAGAGTCTCGTCTCACAGGATCATTGCTCAAGAGACACACTATCACAACAAGCCATAGATGGAACACCTGCAGTCGATAAAATGTTTTTTCTTTTTGTGAAGAAAACATAAAATTATGTTTAGTTGTGTCTTTTTTTACGTTAATAACCTTGACCCCCCCAAACACACACACACACACACCTCAACTGCAAAATCCTGTTGATGCTGCAAAATGCACCAACATCTACATAATACAACAAAACTAATTTCCCCGTCTCCTGCTGTTCTTGAGTCCTGAGAAGATGAAAATATTCATTGCCGTTGTCCTGAACACAGCATAATCATCTAGGATTTATGCTTCTGGCTTGTATCAAATTAATTGTGCATGGAGTGAGGAGGGTCGAGAGAATATCTCATAGCAATGGCTTTCACCATGTCATCATACAATTGCATAAAGGAAAACCATATTCCTTGTTTTCTTTTCATGTCCCCACAGCTGCTGTATCCACTAGAATACAGAATGCAGTGCAAAGATATGGTGCGGCATTACATATTTGCTCATTTTCAAGCTTGTCAGCATGGTATGAAGAGGGATAGTATGCATGTCACTTACATTGACATGGCTATACAAGCCAACATATGATGATTCTACTGCCTTAGGAAAACGCGATGGCTTTGAAATCTTCTGTTGGTGGTGTGGTTACTTCTGCCTAAACACTTATGTCACGAGGTGAAACTTGTCAGGAATTATCAACGCAAGTCTACCCTTTTTAATGGATAGAGAAAACTTTTATTTAGGAAATCCTTGATGTTACTCAGGATTCAGAAGGGATTCTATGAAGCCTGGAGTGAGGTATATCATTGTTCGAATTTGGGCCACGGCACAGAAGCAGAGGATGGTTGAGCAAGATGAGGTTTTCTTATTGTCTCGATACCATCTCATTTGCTTGAGCAAATCATTCGAAACACACTGTCATTTTATTATTCTCAGAGTTTTTATTATTTCCTGAATTACATGTTTCTTTTAGTTGCATTCCTCATTATAAAGATAGATAACTTTTGTCTTGACTGAAAGCCTTCAGTGTGATGGAGCCAATGGTGATTCGATGCATCTCTGCAGCGCTATTACTAAAGCTGATGATTAACAATGTTTGAATATGTGAAGCAAAAAATTCATTGCTCTGACATGATAACAGCTTTGTAACCTTAATTAAAAGGGATGAGAAGGTTTCATAAGCATTCATGATCTTCACATTGGAGCTGTTCTGTATAATTATCTATTGTTGGCCAGGGGTAGAGCTGCCTTCGAAGAGCTGCAGATTCAGTAGGTTTCTCAAAGGAATTAGATAAGAAAAGGCGTATAAGGTATAATTTGTCACTACTTCCCACTTGTTAAAAAATGGAATCAACAAGCTTTCAATGGAAACTGACAATTGAACATGTCCATTTTACTACCTCAAATAAACATGTTTATTCATTTGCACTGGTGATATTAGGCAAGCAGTGTGAAGGAACGACCATGTTCACTGCAGTTTTTAGTATTTGGATTCTGAGGGAGCAGAGGCTCTAGATTGGCCTCAACTATGCGAGTCCTTTAAACTGAACAAGGCAATCAACACCCTCCAGAGCAACACACATAAGCATTTTCTGATCTGATGGCCCGATCAACAGGATGACTTTGTTCGTCAGTGTCTTCCAAAACTGAAATAAATGACCTAGATTTGGTTAGGTTTAGGCACAAAAACAACTTCGTTAGGAAAAGTCCACGGTAGAAGTAATTTGTTATTGTTACAAAAACATATTGAGTTGGGTTAATATTAGTCCATTATTAGGATTAGGGGATCTTCGTCATTACATTTATTCATCAATACAATTCAACAATAAAAGAAATTCAAGTTGACTTGCCTTAGGAAAAAAACACATAGTATTCTACAGTGTTCTCCAATGTTTTGTTGACCCATCATCCACCCTGATCTCATCCCTCTGGATTTTATCGCTCTATAATTACGTCACACAACTTCCTACTTTGTTTCTGACGAACAAGAGTCATAATTACTACAGCTGCTTGAGGGCTTTGTCACTTGATGGGAGAGCAGTCTTGAAGTATATTTGTTCTCCCACGTCATCTCAGGCTTACAGGAAAAGCAATGAGGGTTAAAGGTTCAAACTATTCAGATTTGCTGTGTGTCATGAATGCCGTGACCACCTTTGGTTAATAAACGTGCGCTATATTAACTGTACACAGGTAAAGACATAACATGATGTTACGTGTGAAGTAAAGCCAGTGCCACAACAGCAGCGCCCCATGATAGGAAGAATGACCAAGTCATCATAAAGGATTGGACAGTGTAAAAATAAAAGAGTGGAAGTAGAAGCACATTCATAAGCCCAGAAAAAAGGAGGGGTTGACAGTAAACCCTGTAAATCCATTTGGTTTTTCAGACATGGAAGGAGAACGGAACTGACAATAGCTTGAGGGACCAGTGCTCCATGGAGTGAATACCAGAGCGGTGGAGAGGAAAAATAAATAAAGAATGTGTCACCTAGTGGGAGGAGGCACCGAGGCAGGATCTGTCAGAACTCTGCTGCTGTCTGCAGATTAGATCTGGGGCTATTTAAAGAGGGAGGGCACGCCAAAGCCCCAGACGCCAGTGTCCACACTGCACCCGCCGCCACTCTGACATCATTGGCAGCCACCACCTTGTGACAAAAAAAACAACGCGAAGCATAAATGGTGGCACACAGAGGGGGTGTGGATGGGGGTATTTTCCTCTGCCGTGACTGACTTGATCACCTTGCACATTCTCTGCAGCCGTGTAGATTCATCGCATAAAAGCCAAGGTCACACGAGAGGGAATTTGCCTGATGATGTCAGATATACAGTCAAAGCTGCGGTACACACGCATTTATAAGGGTTATTGTTGGCCTATAAATAAAACTCCATCACCCTGAGGTAAGACCTACGAGCTGCTATCATAATAATCACTGTTTCCCATCAGGATCAAAGTAGTATGAGCCAGCCTGGCGGTCAGACTGATTTGGCATGTGTTGTATATGCATCTGTTGTGTGCGTAAGAAAAAAAATCGTTAGTGAGTGATGCATGTGTTTGCGTGGGTGTAGGAGTATCTGCCAGGAGATATGAGATTGGCTGTGTACGGGAGTGTGTGCTCATATACTGTAGTTTTGTTGGTGCCTATTGTGGGTGTGTGATCTTGCATGTTGTTTGTTTTCTGTCCTCCCACAGTAGATTGACTAGATCGAATGCTGTTGGTGAGGCCCTGCTGTGTGTTTGGTCACATCGCTCTGTCGGTGATGTTTCCCTTTTCAAATGAAGCAACATTAGCCCAGTCATGTTTGCCTCCCAAACATGAGCCAAGGATGATGAAGCTATGTGCACTACCAAACTGCAAGGCCTCATTTACCCCGTGATACCTTCTCCCTTTCCCGCTCCATCTCACTCTTGCACTCCTGTTGCGCTCTCTTCCTCCAGGCTGCAGCAGACTGACTCCCTGCTACAGACTGAGTCATTCTGAGCCAGTCAGTTATCTCTCCATCCAGCCCTCAGATTTCACCACTCCTTTTGTTGTCATCAATCAAAGCCCTGCTGCCAGAGAGATAGGAAGAAACCCTGAAAGGTGTCAAAACAGTGGCCAACTAAGGACTTGAACTTGTAGGTTGGCGCCGCATTTACGCATAGACACATAATTCATGGATTATTAATGCGGCCCCCTCTTTCAAATGTTTTCAGGAACCTTGTAGAATGGTGTGTGAAAAGCGAGGAGCTTGCATCAGAAGGTCCAATGGCAAACATCGGTTATTGCATCACGTGGACTTGCAAATCGCCACGTCAGTAGGTTTGGAGGAGGCAATGTGCTGGTAGGCTGAGCACATACGGAAGAGGGTCATGGAGAAACGCAAGTGAAGACAAAGAAGCGAGGGAGGCTCAGTCACAGAGATCCTCACAAATGTTCCCTACAGATGGCTCGATGAAGCGTCTGTACTATTACCTCTACCTGCTAATTACATGCTGCGCCTGACTTCACACTTTCTATTCCCTACCAATGCCAACTTTATTGTAAAGATGAATATGCTTTACGTGGAACAGTACATCTCCATTCTTCACTCCTTCCACTTTGTGTCAACAGCACAGTACAATGGGCCCACTGTTTATGGACTGGCAATGTAAAGCGTGAAAGCAAAACATGAAGGGAAAGGAGAAAAGGATGGAAAATTGCCTCTCCTGTCCTTCACCTTCACTGTATATTGTTTATTTGTCTGTGGTAATTGGCCCTTTTAATATTCCTGGAGAATGCAGGTAAAGACCCCACTGCGTTATGTGTTTTTTTTCTAACAAGACAACAGCAGAATGTAACAGATGGGAGGAAATCTGATGGATGATGCATGTTACAATGGATTATATTCCTGGTTGGCCAGCATGGACTTCCCATTTACATCTGTTACGTCTGCTATGTGAACTTGACAGTTCAGATTCACCCATTCTGGAGTCACTTATTTTTTCGCCACTGATCAGACATTTGACAACTGGCTTTAGTTAAATGCAAATGAACTGCGTAAACCATGATATTTTCTTTGTGATTATACATACTGAAAAAGGAGCCTTTCACAACCACAGCCCTTTCCCCTACAGTGGGGATAATAACTACCAAACATTAGTCCAGAAGTAGTAGTGCAATATTAATAGTGCACTAAAATACTGCCCTAGTTAAACAGAATTTTTTCTCTCACTTTGGTGGGATTTGTTTACAAGGCTCCTCTTGCCGGAAGGGCTTGTGTGAGTGAGGTAGCGCTTCTCCACACACCACCATGTTTCCCTGCCAACTCTGCAACCTATAATTATCAAGACACACACACACACACACACACACACACACACACACACTAGAACACAAATCAAGAGAATTGTTGGGAGGAAAATAAGATGTGGCATTGCTCTGAGGGGAACATATATGTATTCTCTGCCGGTTTCAGACAAGTAATCAATATGTTTTTGAGCTTATGAGTAATATTTCAATATGTAATTAAAGGAGCAATCCATGCACATTGACAAATTGTTCTCGCTATGAGATGGCTAATGAAATCCATCCAAAAAAAGAGAGCAGCCTCGTAATGGGAAGCCGTGCCAGCACATCTGGATTTTGATTTTGAAATTTCACATTCAAAGGCTGTATTTTACATTGGAATTATGTTAAAGTTCAGTCTTGCACTCAGAGAATAAAACCTTGGGCTGAGCGCAAATGGAAAGAGGATATGTTAAATGCACAAATAAATATGGGAGAATGTGTGTTTGGATGCAAAGAGAACATCTATTAGGGAGGCAGTATTTTGCAGTCCTTGCTTGCTTAAGTTTAATTATAAGTGACATTTTAGCATTGCAATCAAAATAGTACACTGCTGTGAGGGTTCTTATAGCATTCAAAATGTAGTCACTGTGGACCTTATGAAAATGCAGCAAATGCCTGACTAGCTTGCAAGTGCACGTTCTGTGTTAGGGCTCTCAATATCATTCCCTCGCAGGGGAATGCTTGTTCAATAACATAATATCAATAATCAGAATTCGACTTACTCCCTTCAGAGATGATACACTAAATGCTTTATTGATAACTCTGATAGCCCACTGGTGGTTGGCGACTGACATCTTACATCCCAACTTCTGCTGTTATCGACCTGGAATACACAAAGATTAGATCACCCCCAATAACCTCACCATCTGCCCCGGCTGCAGAAAGTTTCTACCTCACACCCAGGTGCTTCCTTCTATTTCATAGCTCATCTCACTACTTACTCAAACACAGCCAAGCTAAAAATAGGAGAAGACTTCAGATAATGACAAAGAAGGTCAATGCCGGCCTCGCTATCTCCGCAAGGTCTGGCAAGGAGCCGGCTGATTGTTCATTTCTATTGTAAGCGACGGCAGACTGTTAGGAAGACTTTATCCACACATTACGGGGAGATGTGTTGACATCTGTCACACTGATGATTGATTGCCTGAAGGAGATTCTTCAGTTTGCTACATTTTAGTTGTTGTTTTACACAATGCAATGTGTGGGTGGGTGGACAGGAGAGCGTCTATAAATAGAGAAGGCGGCGATGGTGAGGTAGTGATGGAGGAAGGTATGTGTGGCAGCCAGATGGTGCCTTGTGGGGAATGTCTCCCAGTGATTTTGTTTGCAAATAGGTCTCTGTAAAGTCGCCGGCTCCTCTCCTGCAACTTGCCTGCTGTTGTAGGCAGAGCTTTAGGAACTGCCATATCTGATAAAGGTGCTGCAGACTCAAAGATGTCCTGCCGCTTGCCAGGGAGAGAGTGAAAATGACGCACTGTGACAGGTTTTGTCACTCTATGAGGCGATCGCCCTACAGATTGTCACAGATAGAAATGGCAGAACCCTGAAAGCAATGACAAATTGTTTTGAGAAACAGAAGTAGGAGAGCGAGTCATGCCAATATCTGTGGCCTATTTCAGCATGGTGGTGGGGAAGGAGGGGAGCAATCCATCAGTCAAAATCTTTGTTGTCACTTCCCATAACTGTATGTGTAGGTGCCCTGACCCTCTGCAAATGGGGTTCTCTCTACAGTTTATCAAATAAAGAGCTAATGATTAATCAAAATTACAGTATGTTCTCAGCGACCTGCACAAGTCTAAACATTTAACTAAACTACCAAAATGTACCCTAAAGTATATTATATAGACAACTGGTCGTTATTGGATTGGATAATATATGAAATTCTGTTTAAAAGCTTAAGATGAATTGTTTGCCGTATTTTCAGGTTGTATGATTTCATATTAACGATTGATAAATGAAAATGCGCCAAACAATTCATCTTCCCTGTGATTGTAACCTTTAATGGTTTTTATTCTTGACTTGGTAGAGCATGGTTATAGTACTGTACCCTAAAAGGTGATGATCTTGATGATGACTCACATTTTGTAAGTCAAATTACAACACTTGTTTTTGCTGTCATTGTTCACAGAGAAATGCAGGATGTAAACTTTACAAATCGAGTCTTTACAAATCGAGTCTGGTCTCAAAATGACCCCACCGCAAAAACTAACGGTGATGGAAGTGGAGAAGGGCAATGGAAATAAAGGGCAGCGTGACACGAGACACGAGACTCGTGTCTGTTGTCTGCTCCGACGCTCTCAGCTCCGGTGCCGACTGCAAGTGTCCACTAAACTACTTTTGAGCTAGTCACCTCTACCACTGTCCAGTGTGAGTGTGCGTCTGACAGCGCTGTCAGCCCAGCAGGAGAGAGGCTCTGTGGTGCGGTAGGATTTCATAACTGAACTATAACCAAGATGCACGCTTTTTATTTCTTTGTGTGGACCTCTGACAACACAGATGATGTCAAAGCCATTACAATGTGGGTCTTACAGGTAAAACATGAGACTCATTTAGGCTAATATAGGAGTTAAGTGTGGGGCAGCTGCTCTGCAGATGTGCTGAACTGACAATAACTTGGCAGTGGAGTGGAGTCAATGTGTCAGATTGAAGTGCCGACACTAAACACCACGGTTCAGGGACAGCCCTAATGTGCACATGAACAAATCTATTATAATAAAAATAGAAGAAGTCAAGACTCTCTTTAAGTCATCAGGAGAGCAATCCTTGATCTGCTCCACTGAGTGAGTGTGAGTACGACATTGTGAACACACTAACAGAAGCCAGGGTGATTTCACGGAGATATGGGCACATTTTCTGGTTCGTAACTGCTAGCACCACACCAGATAAAGCTCATTTGAGTGTAAAAGCTCAAACAAACATTTCACGAGTACACAAATTCAATCTCCAATTATTTTTTAATAGAGCTGCTACAGGTTTTTATCTCCTGAAGTCTTAACTACTTAGGGTTCCCCCTTTCTCCCATCTGTAGCTCAGGAGAAACAGGCTCAGAATTAAATGTCTAAGATAATAGGATTAACTTTTTTTTTTTTTTTTTGAGGATCACAAATTAACTGTGGAAGTTTATATTTACTGAATGAAGTCAGTCTTTATGAGGCAATATCGTTTTTGGTTTTAAAGTTGAGTGCAATTTGAAAAGTCAATAATATCTTGGGACAATGCATTGCTGTAAATGGGACTCTATCATAGCATATTGGTTACCAGGGTAAGGTAAAATAGACTGTTTTAAACTATTTTAAACAGCTTACTCCTCCAGACTGTGAGTCACAGTCCCAGGCCTGAGGGCAAAAACGCTTTGTTGATGAGACGTCAGAGAAGACCTGTTCAAGATAACTGAATAGCCACAAGTAAGTGCTTAATGCAACAACTGTGTGAAAAGAGGCAAGAATAAATATTGACCATCAAGCCTTGTAAGTTGTAATGCTGCTCCACTCTAATACCTAACTGATAGATTAGGAATCTAGGCCTCCTCTCTATGCTAATGATCACCACATCATTAAATAGGGGAATTGCAGAATCTCAGGGTGTGTTGTGATACGGATATAATGGGTCAGTCAGCCATCAGTAAAAGATGGAGGGGATGCGCTTGCATGGAATGATGTTCTTGGTACAAACTGTAGTACTTGCCTTACTAACAGCTGAGAATGTTTTGAATGCCACAATGTGTTACGCAATCTTGCTGCTGACCAGATGCATCTCTTCATGGCCACAGCCTTTCAGCAGGATAATGTGAATAAGGGTGTATCATTTCAAGATTATTCCAGGTGAGCAGGAAAAAGGGGGACTGAAAATATCTGTCAGTACAAATCTGTTACTCCCCGTATGTCAAGCCCTTATAGCACATCATCCTCTACTGACATGGTATGGTCCACGAGGAATAATGCTGCAGTAAACATTGCTTTGTATTTTCAGACGAAGGTTCTACCAAAGACAAAGAACACGGAGCAGGAATGAAATAGCTATTAAAAATGCTTAAGGTCTACCACCACTGCCATAAGCAAGAGAAGGTTAAAAATTTAAATGAATTGCATAAATTCTCTGAGCCTCAATGCTTTCACTCCAGCATGGTAGATTTGCTTGGTAATGATATATTGGTTCACACAATAAAAGAAAATGGGAGCACACTCCCATTAAGATAAGCACTGCAGGCCAAGGAAACCTAGAAATGCCAGTGGCATATTGATTGCATTTCCTGTATTAATAGTAGGGTTAGCTACTGCTCTCTCTGCCCAGACATTTCATCCAAAACCGTGGCCCGACAACAATGAGCAGCAATGGAAATGAACCCTAAGTTTTAACCAAATAAAAAAATGGGTGCAGAAAAGCTGAAAAAACTAAAGGAGTTGATTGAAATACACGGCAGGGCAAAGTTGAGGGTGGAGAGTTTTTTTTTATTTTAGACCTGTGAGTTAACTATTTTAGCTCAATGTTTGTTCAAGGCCCATTAGAGTAGATTGGTGCTCTAACATCTGTTTGCTGGTTACTTGGTTATCAAGTCTGTAACAGGTTTTACTGTCATTTATAATGTGTCAGAACAAAGGAAAACTATCATTTCTCTACTGAGGACAGACTGTTAGCTAGTGTATATTATTAAAGATGTTGTGATATTATGACACTCATTGCGAACAACTTTAACTGGCTATGTTTAAACTTGTAAGTAAACATTCATGTGACTACATGTAATAAGACAGCAATTATTATTAGTAATTAACACTGAATATTCATCAACAATCATATACTGTATATATTTCTATGTGCAGGATGTTTACTTTCTGTTGTTGGTATGCTGTTGTTCTTCATCAGGGTATATGAGTGCTTTGTGTGAACGAGTACATATGCTGTTGTACGAAAGTTACAGCCAGGCACAGCGGATTTGTGGTTGATGTTTGAATGAAAGGAGGGACATAGATTATTGCATAATGGAGCAAAGCTGCAGATGTGGCCTGTATGTTGAAAAGTTTAGACAACATGTCAGAGTGTAAATTGTATTTTTGCTACTCTACATTGCGAAACAAGCTGTGAAATGATCATATTCATTAAAACATCACTGCACACAGATGTGTATATATTTTGGCACATAATGTAGAGACAATCCTTCTCCTCCAAGTCCATGTTTTCCTGACAAGTGACCTTTTGAGGTTATGGGAGTAATGTCCTTTCTCACTAGTAAAGGTAGAAGTAGTGTGAAGTTGTTATACCTCCACCTACTAACAGCCATTGTTGGGTTCCTAACCATGAAGGCGATCCCTCCTATACCTTGAGTTATAATTCTTAAGATTCTGATGACCTATTTTGGAGGACTGTGTCGCACAAAACTTAGTTCTGTTGCTGCCATTTGAAAAGCTAAAGGTGGTTGCTGCTTGCTGATGACAAACAGTGACAGAATGCAGAATCGACAGTGTGAAGCTGACACTGAACTTGATACAAATGATGTCAATAAAGAAACCATCTGTAATGATATGAACACATAGAGGCAACAAAACAACTCCTTAATTTACTTATCTAGAAGTAGTGTGTCAAAAGTGTTCACAGCAACTGTGACTTGTTGACATAAGTGACAGTGATGTCAACAACAGACAACACTCTGGCAGCTGTCATGGATGATACCTGAGTGATTAACACTATGCTGCATGGCAGAGTTGTCCAGTTTTACACATCCACACATCTGATCCTCCTCCAGCAGACTGTATATTCACGTCTTTTTTCTTCACCACCAACAGGGCTGATAGATCTAAATGCAAAAACTGGTAGGGAAAACAATAAAAACATGTTCTCCTCTGATAAAAATACAAGCCTTCGGGGTAGTTTCTTTGCACCTCAGTGTGTTATTTCACATTTTTGGAATTGTGAAATAACACCCGGTACTGCCGCATAGAAACTGTCATTAGGCGATATAATCTGTCCCCAGCCCAAGAAGACAGACAGTGATATAAGCCATAACATGAATTTGAAAAGAAGGATTTTTTTTAATTACAAAAGGAGAGCAGGAGATAGCTTTTGCATGGTAACTCCAGACATGGATCATTTCTCACACAACCACAGATAGAACTCTCAGTCCTTTTGGCTGAAGGGAGTGGGGACTGCAAAATATTTAGCTGAGTGTGGGGTTTGCAGTTTCATCCTCCTCACTTATGATAAAGGCATTGATGGCTGTGGGTGACTGTATATGAGTGATAATGTGTCTGTATGCGAGTTAGATGTAAATCAACTTTTATTGTAGGTTATATTTTTTAAAGATATGAATATGTTCCTCGTTGATACAAAAGTGGAACAAAGCTGACAATGACATCTTAAAAAGCTGTGCAAGTAAAATGTGAAACTAAGTTTGGATGAAGAAGATTACTTTCCTGCCAATCAGTCTTCCGCCTGCTGCCTGCTCCCTCATCCCTCTGTCCCTCCATCCACCCGTCATCTTTCTTATGCCCCTTCTTTCAATAACTTTGAATTGGAGGTGAATGACAAGTGACTAATAGAAGTTGTGACTGTAGATATTTCTTTAAATTAGTCATAAATGTAAATATTCGCGTTTGTGTCTATCTACCGTTATATGAGACCCACATTTTAACCAGTATTTGTGCCATGTAACACCTCAATCAAGCCTAAAACTTGGACTTTTTAGTTGGCATTTTCTAAATAAAATGTCTAAAAACGGTTCCATTTGACAAGAAGTAATTAAAATTAGAGACAAAAGAACAGATTTATTTGAACTACTACTACTTCTGCTGCTTTTATAGTTCAGTGCCTCTCCACAACAATATAGGGTCAATAATCAACCCAAACCCGAAGACACACTCAAATCTATTATCCCAACATAATGACTACGTGTATATATATAATTTTCAGTCAACCTTAACATTTTGCTTAACTATGTGCAACAGGGTCTGACAGCTCAAAAAATTATTTAAATGATGCAGTGATATCTTTATGTACTAACATGTTTACGGCAGTTTTTAATGACTATTTACTTCTAAAGTAAGAATTATGTGAGGTATTGTTAATTATGTGAGGCAATGTTATTGTAACAAATCTACTTTAACTAGAGTGATAATCTTCTTACATTTTCACACAACACAGAAAGAATTATTAGTAATCAGGACAAAACGGGATAGCCATGTAGCTGTGGAAGTGTTTCTTTCTTTCTCAGGGTAGACTTGCTGCTTCTCTTCTTACTGGTTTGGCCTGTAGACAAACTGGCAGTGTAAAGTGTCAGGGTGAGGGATTTACTGCTGGATTGGGCTGAGCCAGTTCCTGTAGAGTTGTATTCTCCCCTGGCAGTGAGATTCTCCTTTATTCCAGTACGGGTCAACTACGTTTACCTTCCAACCCATCACACACAAACATAAACACACGCACGCACATTTGCCGAGCTCTGAAAAACTGCAATCACTTTAGACCTCCTACAGAAAGACACCGTGTGGTTAATGAAAGCTCTACTTACTCATTAAAATGGGTCAGTGTGGCCTTGCTGCGCTCACATGCACACCTTGCTTCTCCTCGTATGTGACCAGCGTGACCTGACAGTGCTCAGGCCTAATCCGAGTGCTATCTCAGGGAAGCAGACAGACTGAGGAGCCCCGTAGCGTGGCACTACCATCTTTTCTCTGGTCATTACCGGCGCTAGGCCTCTCAACACGGATAGAAGCAATGAAGGAGAACCTCAATAAATGATCAGTGTGCTCTGCCAGCACCAACGCATGCTGCATCTGCTGCCTCCCTGTTTCTGGAAGACAGAGTTCCCATCTTCCTCCCACAGTGATTGTACAACCCCTAACCTCTCCAGCATAACAGCATAAACCTTCCAAATCTGCCATACAGCAGGTGGATGCGTCTGCCCAGTCTAATGACCTAAATTTGGCTAAGGAAGTGGTTGATTTCCCAGGTCTCAAGGACTGCAGAAGCCCACCTCTTCTAAAGCCCCAAAGGAACAGATGAGGTCCATTATGCAGGGAAGTTTGTAATGATGCTTTTGATTAGTGAGTTGTCAGGAGGTATTGGCCCTACGCTCATGACTGCGTTGTTTGGCACTTTAAGGCCTCCATAAACATGAGTGTTTTTTGAGAAAAGATGAAAAAGCAGGGGGCATGTGCCTAATGAAGTCTCAGGCTTATAGCCCCTCTCATGACAGGATAATTACACGAAATGCTTCCAGCGAACACTTCAAAGGACACTTCATCCCTGTGCCAACACCCCGCAACACATCTCACCAATCAAGATGGCCTGACCTAAATCAGGTCCCCCTTGCCTGTGTGTAATGTCTCCCACCCACAGACCCACTGGACCTCTGCAGAGTCAAACATTAGAATCTCAACCACACTCAGCATAATTGAGGAGCGCAATAAGTGTACAGGAATTTGTCTTTCTGATGCTGCTGCAGTTAATCTGATATTATGTAACAGGATGTCACATGTAGTGCTAATGAAGAACGCAAACATATAGCAGGCAGCAGCATAGTCTGCGCTTAAATTCGGAATCAGTCATCTGAGCCGCATCTTGCAGAGCATCAGTTTACTGGCCACGTCAGAGAACTGATGGTCAGGTTGAAACCACAAATGTTACAATGGATTCCAGTGTTTCACAGCAGAAAGAAAGCATCAAAATGTCAATTTTCTCTCTTCTGGAACAAAATTAATTACTCTGCTGTCCATCCATGTGCCTAGTACAGCACTTTGAATTGCATCGGTGTATAAAAGGTGCTATATAAATAAACTTGCCTTGCCTTGCCTAGTATGTTCCGGACACTCACATTTCTAACTTGATATGTCTAAATACAAGCAGGCATGTGCATTAGTCTGTGCACATCAGCCACCTCCTGCTTTACAAATCGCCCCCGAGCTTTCATGTAATATGACCCAAGCTTTAAAGCCAACAGTACTGTGCAGATATTGCAAAGTTCTGCATGTTACTCTCATATAGATGGATAATATTAACTACGTAACTAGAAATTCAAAATGCACTAAAAATGCTGTTTTATCCAGTGGTGAATACGATGTCTGGAAGAGATTGCATACGTTTATGAGTCACTGGACAATTTTTCAAGTGACTCCAGTAAATATGTTCTTTCAGAGTAAGTCAGGGATGATAAATTAGCTTCTGGGGGATAAGATAAACCATATCACTACAATGTGAGTGGCTTGGATGCTCCCCTCTTTACGTCTTGAGAAGAATTAAATTGAGGGGAAAAAAGCATGGAGTACAGAGTAAGGAGAAACTGAAAAACTGCAGGAGCAAACTGCACTAAAACAACATTTGCAAACGTTTTACTTACGAAGCCAGCATGCAAGGCTATTGTAATAATTGCTGAGACTTTCTAACTGGCATAAACCGCTTCCAGCGCTGCCGCACAGTGGCATGCTGGAAATATATTGTGACATGTTGAGAAAGAAATAACACTTAGATGTGTTTGAATGGCTCCACTGAACACATTTTAGATTTTCCCATGAAAAAAGTAAAGCCATGCTAGACGCTGGATGCTTCATAATTAACAAACAAGCACTGCAAACTTCTCTCAGTCTACTCTGAAAACGACTCCTGGAAGAACGGGTGGCACAGGAACAGATGGAGAGAGGCCACTTGAACACAGCGTAATGAAGCGATCCACAGAAAATTCACTCATACAGTGTGCATTTCAAATGAACCCAGTGAGGGTGTTATGTCTAATTTATTTTGGTAACTCACACCTGATATATTTTTTACATATGTACTGACTTGATACAGATGCCATATTTCAAAGCTGTTTTTGTTTGCTGATAAATACTAAAATATGTAAGACAGCACAAACTAGAGAGCTACAAAAAATCTTTTCACACAGAGCCATCAATGCACATCAAAACAAGTTCTTTTGGTTAAACATCTGTTTAAAGCCAACAGAGTAATTAGAGCATGTGGTAAATACCTCCTCATCAGAGGCAATTTTACACCCAAATTTTCACATTTGCCGATTTTGACATCAGTCTGGAACACATTAAACATTAGTAGCGGAATAAGTTATTCTGCTGCAAATGTTCCAGTACATTTTCAATTAGCATTAACACAGGGCAGGCACAGACAGACAGAAAAACAGGTACCCAGTCGCGATAAACAAATCAGGATACCAGGTGGAGCTCAATATCAGAGAGAAGGACTCTTGTAATCATAGTGGACAGTCCGGAATCTATTTCCCAAATCACCACTCCACCAGAGAAGAGGCTCTTCGGAGAGTTTTTACATTACTGACCATCACTCTGTGTTAGATTATCCTTGCCTGTCTTTTCCATCACTGTACCTTTCTGTCACAGACAAGGCTCCAAGTGCCCTCTTTCACTCTGACCCTCAATTACCCAGCCCAATCATCTCAGACAGGTGTTGAGGTACAGTAATAAACCGCCGCCTGATGCTGCCTAGGCGGCCTCTCTTTTAAAGCACCACCGAGAGTTCTGAAATGACTGAACTCGGTGTTGATCAGGTGCTATGACCACAGTTGACTCGTGGCTGCCGGCTGATGCAGTGTGCAGTGAAAAAGGAAAAAAAACTAATTTCAAAACCACTTATTGTTCTGTCTAGACTGTATAAACAAGATCAGATGTGCTTAGTGTTGGCTGGGGAATCCTGCTTCAAAAAGAAGTATTTGTGTTTATTGCTAAAATGTGTGTGCTAATCACTCAAACACAGAATCATCGATATTGTTATATTCATTATCCTAGTTTTTAGTAGCTTCCACTAGACACCATTTTACAGTAATGAAAGTAAGTTAAGTTGTCAGCGGAGGCATCGAGAGAAAATTAAAGATTAAAGATAAACTCAAATCCCCAGCACTTATATCCACGCTGATACTATACATTATTGCTTAACTGTGTTGCAAATTGAGTCTTTTCAGTCACACGGATAGGCCATCACTGCACCATAAACTTTATAGAGTAGTAGCGCCATAAAGTCCATGGGGGATACACAACCTCACTCCAGAGCTTTATCACAGCTTCAAGCTGCACATCCAGAATTTATAAGGAAACAAAACAAACGAGAAGTCAAAAAGACGTAGCTACATTTACTATTAACTATCAAAAGGCCTACATTTCAGGCATTTTTTGAAGCTATCATAACAGTCAGGAGGATATCAGTCCATTTAAACATGTGACTTTGTGTTGTCCACCCACACAGGTGTTTTATATATAAAGACTCTTGTGCACAGGACCATTAAGTGTACAGTAGGTAGATGAGCTGCTTATTGCATAGGGAATAGACATTGGATTATTATTGTTTACCTACTAAAGGATAACTTAAAAAAAAAAAGAAGAAATTTCAGTGATGTGCAGATCTGATGGTGTTCCTCTCTAACATGTTTCACTGTAAAGTCGCATAATTACTTTTACCTTCTATCTTTCACTCTTGTAGATTTTCATAATGCATAATATTAAACACATTGTGCGCATTGTTAATGACTGGTTCCTTATGTGTTCATTCATCCTTTGTGCTAAAGCAATCTGCTCCTCCAATTCGCTCTGTAGCTCCTTCATCACACATTCTCTGACTGGAAGAAAAAGCAGAGACTAGTGTTCATTGTTGCTGCATTGTGACCTAGAAAGATTCAGCAGAACCCTTCGAGCTGAGACACTTATCAAGCTAAATTAGCCTACACACCGCAGGCAGGGGTCAGGCTAACCAACGGTGGAAGCTGGCACAGCTTACCGTTAACACTCGGGATTGAATTTAAAAAAGGGAAAATATGCACAGCAGAGAAACAGCCACATGCAGGTGACGTTCGGCAATCAGACACTTTATTCTTAGATCACCTTTTAGCTTTCCTTTAAAATATCACAGTAGCGTGTTTAAACTCTATCAAATCCAAATCCAAATGAGATTTATTTAAAATGACTTTCTGCTCATAGCAACAAGTGCTAACAAACCAATAGTCTGTATTGGCATCATGGCAAGCTTATAAAATACATTTGACAGAAATTTTCTTAACTCATTGATTAAATTAAGTCCCTCGCTCAAATTGTGTAATCAAGTACACAAAGCTATTCAGCATCCTCTGGGCCTGAGCAACGTCTTACATTAACAGCTCCATGAGTAAAAAGCCGGCAAATCACACAGCAAACAGGTTGAGTAATTCAAGGATTAGGGGATTCATACAGCCCAATTCCCTTCGGGCAGTCTGCCAATGGAGAAGCACGGTCCAGGTACTCATGAAGCATACGATGCCGCAACTGGCAGATCGGCAGAGAAGCTCATTGATGGATGAGCCAATGCCATGCATGCAGACATACACAGTCAGATTCAAGTGCAGGTGGTGTGACTTAACAGCAAAAAATATCTCTGAGAAAAGGATTCAGCAGCAATATAAAATGCAGTAGTGAGGAGAATAGCAGCATCTAGTCATTCTTCGCACTCTCTTTATCTTAAATGTGTAGCTGGAAATGTAAGTCAGTGTTCTCATTTTTAATTCAAGGATTTAGAGAGCAAATTTATGTTAGATTTAAATCATCATCATCTTGAGGTATTTGCACAAGATCATCATGCTCATGGATGTCAGTTGCCATATTTGCAGTGGAGATCACCTGAGCTTTTGGTGAACAGAACAGCACTCTATTGCATTTAGAGTCTGAAACTCATAATGCATATTTTAAAGTTAGGCAGAAAAAGAATAAGGATGTTAAATACACACGCAGTGATAAGACTTTGTGCTGTTGATACAACCATACTCATTTGTAGTCAAGGAGCCAGAATGAACACTGAAAATAATTATGGAGGCAGAAGAAAAAGGATCTTTTTCCACAAATCTCAGGGTAACACTACACTTTATTTTGCTATTCAGCTGCAATTATGTAGCAAACTCATATGTGCATGTTCTAAGAAAACATTTTGGAGTTCAAACCACTAGGCTTAATTGCTGAATGGTTTGGGGAAATGTATCATTTACAAGCGGCGTGAATGCTGAGTGTTTTCGTTTTACAATAGATTGATGTTGAGAGCAGAGCATGCTGATTGAAGGTGCTAAAATGTCAAGTATAGAGGGCTTGGTTTTTTAGGTGTTGTCAGCAAAGCAGTGTGATTTCAGCTGAAGTGCTTTCCATTCGTCAAACACTCAACACTGTAGCGGCTGATGACCGAAGCATTGGGGTTAATTTTGAGGTAACAATAAATCAAATGCTTGAAGCCATACGGAAGGCCGAATGAGTTTATTTTGTTTGACATGGACATTACAATAGCAAAGGAATTCAAATAACATCCATGTACAAGCATCAAAGGCACTGGGTTAAGTGTTAGCACCATAAAGCTATATTATATATATCTGTGTAAGTTTATCTCATTGGCCCTGGAAGCTACAGGCAAAACGAATCGGCCAATGGACCGCTTTCTGCAATCATCCAAGAGGCTTCTTCAGTTCTTCTCTCTCTCAGAGCTGAAGAAGCCTCTTTGATGAGTCATTACACGTCTTCAATGCTACAACCTCATTCCAGTGGATATTTAATTTTGTCTTGATGTAGCATAAAGCTGATTTACAACACCTGTCCACAGGAGGCCTTGGTGGAAATAAAAACCAATTTCAAACTATGAACAAACAATTAAGGATTTATGGATGAAAAGTACTGTAATGGCAAGCTGTAAAGGTAAACACAGATCTATTAGCAGCTGTGAATACATTTTAGCTTCTCTAACATCTGCCTGTGGGGGGTAAATCAGTAGAATGTAAAGCATCTGGAAATTTCATGTAATGTTGTAACTGTCACAAAGATTTATACTAATGTGACTAAAGTAATTTTGTCTCTTAAAGTAAGTTTATTTGTTAACTTCTGTCATTATAATTATGTACTAAATGTACTATGTGTCTGAAGAGGATGGTCAGTATACATTTTGCATTTGTAATACTTATAAAAGTACCGGAATATACGTAATAATGAACCCCCTTTGTACATCAAAAGGGCAGTGCCGAGTTTTAAACAAGTTATGTTTATATTCAGTGTTTCTCACCAAAACGCATTGTATGTTTCCTTGAGGTCTAACAAATGGGTCCAATGCATTTTCTTCCTCATAAAACACTTATCAAGCCATTTTTAAATCTAAAACTGAGGGAACATTTAAGTAATGCTTTGTTTTGTTGTGCTGCTAATGATGTTATGTAAAAATCAAACCACACGTGCATTTGCTATGTACTGTTTCAACGATATGACCTAAACTTCTTCAGATGGTCTCAAATACAGTTGACTAGTCTTTACCTACTTCAGCATGTTTTCACAATGACAAACGTGGATGTGAACTGTACCTGGATAAAAATGAAAATGCCCTTTTTACGAGTGATAGCAGCTTCACGGTTATTGTGAAATGTGGACATTACAGCCATGCTAGCGGTTCTGAGGGCCTGTACTTAAGCTAAATGTTAACATCTGCATGCTAACACACTCAGCAATGACAATGCTAACATGCTGATGTTTTACAGGTATAATGCTTATGATGTTACATTAGTTTAATGTGTTAGTGTGCCAACATTTGGTTATTAGCACTAAACACAACAGCTGAGGCATATGGGAATAACATTAATTTTGCAGGTATACGGTCATAAGCTAAAGTACTTGAAATTTAGACCTGATGATGACACTAAATGGAAAGTGAACACATACCCCAAAGTTATAACATTCATCCTGAGGGGAACATGACTTCCTGTACCAGATTTCATGGTGTTCCATCTGATAGTGTTTCAGATATTTCAGCCTGGACCAAAGTGGTGGACTGCCTGACCAACAGACCAACATTGCCATACATAGAGAGCTTTTCTACTAACGTGTCAAAAAATAAATAATAATACTATATATATAGATCTGAATTACATCTCTATTCTCTAATTCGATTTCAGTTTTGGCTTGAATACAATATCTCATCAGTTCTCTCTCTCATGCTCTCCCTTTACTATTGCAGGTGGTGGGTCAGATCGATAAACTAACTTCTGACTTTGACTTTGACCTGGAGCCAGATGACTGGACGGTGGCCACAGCCAGCAGCACGTCCAGCAGTGAGCGGGGTTTGGGAGAGGCCTTCAGGTTGGACTTCCTCAATGCAGATGTGCTTTCTGATAGCTGGGAGTTCTGCAGCTACTTGGAGGCAGCTGGTGCTGCCGCCCGCAGACCTGGTGAGCAACCAGGAGATCCACGAACGGAGATGGGCCGCGGGACCATCCCCACCCAGACCCACACCCCGCCCCCCACCACTGCCTCAGTCTACTCCCAGATGAACGGTGGGCTGCCCATCCCAAACGGGCCCCGCATTATTACTCCGGATTCATCCAGCGAGGAGGCCAGCAGTTCCACGCACAGCCACAAGACTTCCCGAACCTCTGGCACAAGAGAAAGAGTCCGCTTCAGTGATAAAATTCTGTACCACGCATTGTGCTGTGATGATGACGAGGAGGAGGAGGAGGAGCAAGAGGAATTACAGGAGGACAAGAGTGGCTGTGCGACACCAGATAGCGATAGTGAACCCAGTCTCCTGTCAAGCTCAGTCGCCCCCAGACGTTCTTCCTCTGAGCACTCACTCCTCCATAACTGTTTGGACCCTTCCTATGTCTCCTCGCCAGTGAAGGGGATGGTGGGAGCTCACACACTACCCAGGAAAGGTCTCCTAAATCCCGGCTGCCGCAAAAAACTGTTACGAAATAGCAGCACACAAACTGTCTCTGACAAGAGCACCCAAACTGTACTGCCCTATATTCCAACCAAACAGAAAACAAAGGACCACTGAGAAAGCCCTAAGTTTATCATAAATCTCATGAAAAAGGACTGTCCATTATTTAATATTAAATACATAGCTCATAGATTAATACACAAATAAATTAATTACTAAATAAATAAATGATATATGGGAAATCACTTGACTACCTAAAGTTATTCTGAGGCTCAGGGAAAACACGATGGAATAAAGCAACGCAGATCATTAAGATGAGAGTTAGTGGTGGACCAAAAGGTTAGTGCCTGTTCTAATGTTAAAAAAGATTACTGAATGGATTCCCTATGTGTAAACATTTGAAACACTGACATAGATTACAAAAGCAATCATTTTTATTCTAGAACATTTTAAGTGTTCAAAATTGAAAGTGAAGTATGAAGAGGCCCTTTCCCCTCCTCAAACAATAGTATAAGTCACAAAAAAAGAAGGGGAAAAAAGCTTGTTCCTATTATGTGGATACAAAACGCTGCACATTCTGTACTCTGAATCTGTATAAACATTGTCTTTTTTCATGTTCCAGTTATTTCAAATGTCAAGGGGATTGTTGCTTTCAGCAGGGTAATGTATCTAGATGCACATGTCAAGCCTCTTCCTCTCTTTGATGTCAACAAACAACTTTGAGCAAAGTGCCAGAAAACAACACTATTTACCTGCCCTTGATTTTACAAATCATCTCAATGTGATCTCGTCTTGGTCTGCTGCAGAGGCTGAAACATAAAAGTGGCAGGCAGAAAACATATATATATATAAAAGTAATTTGAGAATGTGCGGTCCACAAAAGTGACATTTCCATTTTTTTTCCTATTTGTCTGTGCGTTGCTGTGACATAATTAGACTTGGGATCCGAGCTGAATAGAAGTCCACAAAAAGTGCTAAAGGTTTTTGTCTTTCCATTCAGTTGCCCAGTGGGGAATTTAACTCAGTAGAGCAGCATTTTATTCACAGGGCTAACGCCAATAGCCATTCCTGATCAATATGTTGGAGGGAGGTTGCAGTGAGAGGTCTCTGCTGAGCATGCATGCCACTCTCCTGGGATCTGTGAACAAAAACTCACAGTCAGACCTATTTATTTACACTGAGTGAAACAAAAATTAGAACCGTAGCCCTAAAGAACTGACATTTCAAAAAATGTGCGTCCAGGAGTGAATGAGTGGGGAAAAGAGAGAGTGCTCCTGTTCAAAGATTTCTTTTTTTACAGAGCAATAATCTACCCTGGGGAACGGCTTTGTGAGCCTGCTCCCCTGGTCCCCTCACCCTTACTTTCCTCATATTGTGTTTTCCTGTTTGAAAAGAAAAAAAAAAAGTAAAATGTCATAGTCTTAAAGAGGAAAATCCTTGCAGACTCCTGTGAAGCTGACCTTTGTGCCTCTGATCACCTAGACTTCCTCAGTAGGCAGAGATGGTTGTTGAATCGTATTCATTCACATACTGTAGAAAGATACTTTACTGATATATTCATGATTCTGTGTTTTATGAGGGAGTTTTGTGAATTAGTTTTCATAGTGATGCGGATAGCTGAACACACTGTGAAATGTTCTAATCTTTATACATATATACACATATACATACATATATATACATACATATATATACACACACACATACACACACAGTATAGCCACTTTGTCTTTACCTCCAAATCACAGGATTTCTATGTGACTATTTTATTCTTTCAGTGGACAAAACAAGTCAATTTATAATGAACTTATATCACAAAATTCACATAGAAAAGACAGAAATTCTCTCAAATTATCTGCAATGAGTCAAAGTGACATATTGGAATCAACAACATAACTTTAGACTAATAAAGTAAAAATGTAAAAAATATCATGCTACTGTAAACCAGATAATTAGCAATGCACATGGTACTATAGATTTTACAATTTTGGAAACCTGAGAAAAGTAGTAATTGTTGAAAATGTATTTTAAAATAAGCTTGGTTCATATTCAAGGAATGAAATACTAACTCTGTTTTGGATTATCTAAGCAATTTTCTGATGCCAGCATTGGTACCCTGGGCATGCTGTATTTTAGTCATTCGCTGCTTTGATGATGACTTGGGATGGACAACTGGCCACTGCAACACTGTAGATTATTAGGTGCTCTGGAGAAGCACATCCATAACAGCCCACGTCTTTGTTTTTGTTTGTGTGTTCATGTATAACACTTATTGCATAGCGCACTGCTTAGGGAAATTACAGCTGTGCTGTTTAGGCAGCATCAAGCCTCAAGAGACCGATATAAGGGAAGCAGAGTGAGCACTTTCACACCAGGCAGCTTGGTATGAGCCGCGCAAGCATCAATTAGCCTGAAGCTTCATATACATGCACATACCAGAATAATTTGGTGACTTATTTCTCCCCCTTTTCCTTGCTGTGGCTCAGTTAATCCCAAGTACCTGTGAAGAAAGAGGCACTGAAGAGAGATCAATGGCACACTCCCCAAAGCATTGGCTGCCATTTCCCTGCTAGATTGGGGACCAACAGGTCATCGCAACCATTAGCATAAACAAACAAAGCTATGCCGCCACACAGGCAAGGCATCAATTACAGGAACACAAACTAAGCCCTTATTGTGATGCCTACACACCCGCCAGGCATTACAACGCGAGGGGGATTTTCTTTCGCCCCTTTTCCAGTCGAAAAATGTTATAAGTCATATCTGCGATGAAATCACCTCCTTCAAATATAGTCCTGTTTGGCAGTGGTGCAGAATACATTATCATTGGGGACAGATTTGAGATATTTGGACAAAACATTAGCAACGTCTCTTTTGCCAACAGGCTCATTATTCATCTCTAATAGGGCAGAGCTTTGTCCTCAGTTCTTTGTAGGACAAGGATGGGAGGCATCCAAAGGTTATGAAAACCTGAGCACACTGATGCCAAATCATCTGCCTACCAGGAAGATCATTTTGTGATGCCAGTGCATACAAAACAGATGTTGTGTGCCTATTGGTGGATATGTACATGTCTCTTGCCTGTATGTTAACTGACTCTCTGCCTGCACATTGTGTGAGGAGATGAGTGATATGTTCTGAGTTATACATCGCCTCATGTTTAATTTCATATTTCACTGTCACATCAATTAATGGAGATCAATACAAATAGACGCCGCACATCCCCCTGGAAGTCATTTGGCCAGACTTGTCCATAAAACGAGTTTTAAAAAAATCTCTTTCAGGACCCTGCAAAGTGAGTCATGCCATCTGTGTTTTGACATCATCGGTGGGCATGTATTAGTTTACATCCCTGATCAATCCTCACTGCCGGCGGGACATTCTCTGTTGAATGACTGACAAATAGTGTAGTGAAAACCCACTTTAAAAAGGTGATTATGACACTAAAACACAGAAGCATACGCCCCCGACCTCTTCCATACCCACCCTTCATAGATAATTACCACACTTCACTCTCACTGCTCCTTGCCCCCATCAGTGAGCAGAGGAAAACAGATGACGGATCTCTGTTTTCTCTACTGATTGGTAAGGGTCCATGAAGCGGAGAGCTCAATGCAGCCTCACTGATTACTATGGATTAGCTAACGGCCAGGGCTACCTAAGGTTGATTTGTTTCATCTTTGCACCATTTATATCCTGCCTGCTGCTACTAAAACAAACAATTTCTATTCCATCTCCCTCGTCCCCTTTCCATTCATGATATTGCTGGTCAGCCACTGCTCATTGTCCACTGAGATCACCAAGAGATGGTGACGATAATTTAATGTTGCAGTATTGGCCAAATAAGTAGAAAGTTTTGTGTCATTGAGCAAAAATCTATGGTACGCAGATCACAGCTTGAACTCTACCAAATCAAAGTCAGCAAAGAGCTCACTGCTACTGATGAGACAAGGTCAGCAGGAGTGGAACATTGTGTTGAACTTCAGGTGCGCTGGACGGTTGGCACAGGATAACATGTACCCCATGTAGAGGACACCGCCATGTTTATGCACACACAGACACTGGTCACAGTCAGCCACAGAATCTATACCCCATTTTTTCCCGGCCAACCCAAGACCGAGGACCAGCACCTGAGGGATGGCCGGACAAGGCCATGTCAACCATCAGTCACCATTTGACTGGGCTGGGAGAGTGATTAATGAAGAGCCATGCAAGAGCCGCAGATAAGATTAGACCTTCACAGGTGATGAAGGACAGGGCCTGTGGCTGCGAGTGGGGGGTTGGGCGGTTCCTGGGACAAAACACTGCCTTCAGATGACTTGGCACACAGTAATTAAAGTTAATGAGAACCCTGTCACTTTCGCATACACCCTGGCATTGTGATTGAACAGTGTGTCAAGCAAAACAAAGAAAGGTAATAAAAGTCCATAATTATTCGATGATAGGTCAAAGAGAAGGCAAACATACGGCCTTGATGAAATATGGCTACGAAATCATGGACATCATGGGGAAACCTGTATTAGTGCAGTTCTGACGACGGCCATTAAAACAAGTACACAATCTTGACATGTGACAGCTTTCCTGTGCCTGTTCAAATTTTGTTGTGCTAACTCGAATGTGGCAAACTGTCATTTTGCTACTTATGAAAAGTAAAACCAAAGTAGTGGCTAATACCAACTGACCCAGGGACAAGTCCTTAGCATTAAAGCTTACCAGGAACACACTTAAGTACCATAATCATTCAAGAGTCAGTGAGAAGCATTTAAATCCTACAACTGCTACATCCACTGAGGACATAAAGCAACAGATATATTTTTATGACGCAGTCCACTTGAGAAAAAAAATTGATCAACCCACTCAGGCTAAAAAGAGAAAGTTACCATTTTCATCACATTACCTGACTGATAATTGGAATATCTCTCAATGTGAACTTAAAATGTGGCATGACCGAGCAAGGTAAGGGTGTGCGTAATCATCGCCGAAGCAATTTCTGAGAGCGAGTGAAAAACAGAGACAGAGAAAGAAATTATTGCAGCTGAAATGCTACGAGTCCTCAAATTGAACCAGCAAAGAAATGTAACCTTGTTGCATACCACAATAAATTGCACACAAATGATGTGTGTAATGACATGCTCAGCTGAGCGAGGAATACATCAAGAGACAATTGAATCACTCCAGAAAAACACAATTACATTGAAACCTCACCAGCACAAACTGCAGGAAGGGGGGGAAGCATGTTCCAGCATGATCAGAAAATATATACTAAGTTACTGGTGAGGTGTGAAAGGAAGGAGTCAATTGGAGAATGTAGTTATTAAATACAATTGTATTTAAAAGGTAGATTGTGGAATATAAATGCAGCTATAAGTGCAGCTCTGTGTATGTACATCTAATTCTGACAATACATGGTAGAAGTCAAAAAAAAGCCAGCAGCAGTCTTTTCCAGACAGCTCAGGCTTGGCAGCCTGTCAGCATATCCATGGCATTTTAAAGGTAAAGGCCAAGAAGGCAGGGAATTGCTGACAGTTTAGTAAGACCAACAAATAAGAGTTAAATGATGATAAGACAGGTGCAATGTACAAGGCGAGTCCCCCAGTGTGCCTTATTTCACCTTACAAGGGGCTTTTCCCATTGTTCATATTTACTACTTTGTCCACAGCACACCCTATTCTCTCTCTCTTTCTCATTCACTTTTTCCCATGCACTTGTCTCCTCTGGCTGTAATGAGCTCTTCACTCTAGCCCAGGAGGCTGTGACTGAGGTCTTCATCAAACGCACAGCAATTCATGGGGTGCCAAGGACAGGTAAGAGTCATTCTTCTACGGCTCCATGAACCAGAAGGGAGGGGAGAAAGTGGGGAGTTCGGTTATGCCGCAGCACGGGATGATTGATTGTGCCATGGATTGGTTCCTGTCTTTGGTGAGATTCTGCCAAAAGTCAAATACTTACTTTTAGTGGGTCAACAGCTTCCTCTTTATTCTGACTGTAAAGTGGGTCACCAGAGAGAGAGGTGCGCCTGAATGTTGTGTTACGCTCCTGTGAATTTCCAATACATTATAGAAGTGATAATTCTCAAATGACTGCAATTAGTCAAATGTTAGGGTCGGTTTGCGCTCTCACAGTGGCTTGCTGACAAAGTAGCTCAGAGGTATGTCAAAAGATTAATAGCTGTGGGATTTCATTAAATCAGGTGCTTGAAAGAAACAGGAGGAATAAACACAAATTAATTCTAACTTTAGTGCTTTCCCTTGAGTTTAGTCCATAATTAGGCACAGAGGGGAAAAAATATGTCAACAGGCTCAGGCATTATATGTCACACTTTACAGTTGCTGAACGATTACAATGATCAATGACAGAAAATAAATCACACATGAATAATGCCCAACCTTTCAAGTTGTTGAATGTTTAAAAATGTGTATTTTTCATCCATCAGCCCTGTCAGTGCTGTTATTTTTGGGGAACTTATGAAGGCAGTCCTGATAAATGTAATACGTTCAGACAATAAATTAAGTTATCAAAGTATACCAATAACAATGATAACTTGAAGTTCTTTACACAACAGGATTAAAAACCAGAAATTACAGTTGTGGATAGTGCGTGGAAGAAACTTGATTAGAGGGGGACCCAAGCACAGTCAGACCCAATCCAATTAGGCCCAAGGACAATTACACCCAATCCAAATTGTGGTCGACCCAAACAGACCCTGACCAAAACTGTAGCATCATGATGCACTATCAATTAATAAGCAAAAAAGACCAACATTATATGGTAATAATGACATAAGAAGAAATGCAACGTTAAGGAAACTAATTCCAAAAGTGAAAGTACTAATTTCACCACCTTCATCAACAATAACACATTCTGTAGCTAACTGGGCAATAGTTAGACAGAGGATGATCCAATTCTGGCCCTGATTAGCCTGAATATAATTTTGGACATCATTGCTAAAGATTATATACTGCATTATTAATCCTCTAACAGGCATATTAAGCAGGGGTCAGTATGGGATATAGTATGGTTGGTCGGATGCCAAGTTACTTCACAAACAAACAAACATCTCTGCTTTTCCTTTAAAATTGATCCTAAGGCATTAAAAGGCCTGTAATGTAGCTTGGATAAAAAGCAATCAGGCTGCATTTTTAAGTTATGGCATCTTGGCCTTGTCCAAGTGGTCAATCAATGTTCTTTTTTGCTTGGGTCCTCAGTGCATCAGCATGGGCTATAAAGCCTAGAAAGCACAGCAGTTAAATGGCTGTGTGGGCCCTTTGCTAGCCTGGTGTCTGGCAATCTGGCAGGGGTTTCTGGCACCCTCGGTGTTAGACCAGGACTTTAAGAGCATGTAAAGTGTAAATCTCCCAGCTGACAGACTGATCTCTGCTGTCTCCAGACTGGATTTACCATCTTGCACAGAGAAGTAAGAAGCCAGCTGAAGCAACATACTATTATCAGGAATAATTTAAACATTATGGAAATCTTTCCACAGACACTTACAATAGTGACAACTCACAACCAAAGTATTTATATTTTGCATGAAATTTTTTTTACATATTCTGAATAATATTGTGCAATTTACTGCAATTTGGATGTTGAGGATGACCGAACTCTGCACTGTATGCTGCTCAACTGCATAAGCAACTGTTTAGTGCAATTTATTTATTTATACACACACACACACGCACACGCGCACACACGCACACAGAAATAGTTTTTATACTATTGTGACAATAATGCCAGGAATGCAGAGTACACAGTTATCCCATCATATGTTATTAAAGAACAATTTCAATATTGTATGATGGCTTTCTCTTTTAGTTTTATACTTAAACTGTTCAAGTGTCAAATTTGAGGGAAGCACAGTGCATTGTAACAGCACAGTATAACTAACCCAAACCATGTCAGATTTCTAATTAAATCCAGTTTAACCATTGTTAAGCTATGCGAAACAGAAACTTGAATTGACTTTAAAGAGAGACACTATTCGCTATTCTTTATTGTGATGTGCCATATATTTGTACCACCCTTTATCAGCCCAGGAATTTTATCCACATTGGACAAATCCAAACCTCACAATTTAGGTCCAAAACCAATGTACAGTGCCAATGCAGGAGAAGGGGTGCCCTATTTGTTGCAAGAATGTACAGGTTGGGGTGGTAGATGGTTGTGTAGTGTGTCTGATTTTCATGCATTCATCATCCAACCATAGCTGCCATGTGCAGACATTGTAGAAAGTGAGAATTAAAAAAATGTAAACATAAACTAAAGTTTTTCCACAATTGTCAGATATACAATTGTCTCTCTACATGCTCACATACTGTTAATAGGTAATGGAGAGGAGGGCCCTGCTTTTAAAAGGGCTGACGGGAGCTGATGTGACTGGCCATGGTTGATACTGTATGGTACATTAATCTTTTTAAACTTACCCAGTAACACTGCACACCTCTGGCCACAACATACCAAAAGTGCACTACCATAAGCTCTGAGAATTGCAAAGGGACTTGGGGTCCCTCTTTTCCTGAATAAAAGTGTGGCATGTGTTTTCAGTGTAGGGACCAAAGGATTTTATTTTTGTGGTTCAATATTGCATGACAGCAGAGTTCAGTAAACGGCACAAGACACAGTGGACACTGTGGTCCTTTCAGTGCTTTAACAGAAAGGGGTGCACGTGTATCAGCAGGGTAGATGATAACAGTTAGAAACAGGTAAGAGAACTTTATCACTGGATGTATTAGATGCTGGCATTAAGCTCCTTTCATCCCCTTCCCCGCCAAAAGCAGCGAGTGATATCTCACAATAACAGGAGTAGAAGGTCCTTCTTTCAAGAGGTAGCTGGTGTTTTTGTCTTGTTATTTAAGATGTGCAGGGGAGCAGGGAGGGCAGCTTTACTTGCCAAATGCTGGTGTAACTAATAACATTAGTAGTTACAATAGTTGTGCTTTTTTCAAAATGCTGTGAAAAAGGCCAATTAATCCCATTCAACAACAGTACTTTTCAATGCACACAATTTCAATGCACACACACACACACACACACGTTGTGTGCATTGAAATTAGTGTAACACCCTAAGTCACATACAGCATCTCTATCCCCCAAAAGTCATGTCGTTAGATAGTTGAATTTACACTGTCCACATTCCAATGCAGACTGCGCAGCTAAGTGCACATTGCCTGCACTCGAACTGGATTGTACAAAC
This sequence comes from Nannoperca australis, assembly GCA_036023655.1. Classification (NCBI taxonomy): domain Eukaryota; kingdom Metazoa; phylum Chordata; class Actinopteri; order Centrarchiformes; family Percichthyidae; genus Nannoperca; species Nannoperca australis. The sequence continues at coordinate 36,036 of JAVQJD010068376.1, forward strand.
TCCGCTTTGAATGTGAACTGTGTAGGAAACTGCAGCATTGAACGGTTTAAAAATTACATGATTTTAAAAAGTTACAACTCCCTGTAATTACAGAATGTACATGACGTTACATACATTTACATGACAAGTGATTTACTGTGGTAATATTGTTACATTGCACCATGTTTGCCACAGCCTTAAGCCTATTTGTATTGCAATTAAAAATACAATGCTCTGGACACTGCTTGGGAAAGTGTCAAATAATGAGTGTGGTCACTGCTTAGGTTTTACTAAATTTTAATGAGGGGCAGACACATTACTCACAGTATGACACACGCACAACAAGTCTTCATTTTGATCATCTTTCACACACATTGTGACATGTTTCAGTGTTGCCATGGTTGCCTAATGCACATCTTGGATAGATAAGATTCCCTTTAGTCAGATTCGTTGACAGTACTTGGTTAAGGTGTGGGGTGGCATCTAACTGTTTTAATTATGGCTACTGTATATCAAGCATGAGACTAAGCTACAGGGGACAGCTGGCTAATGGTCAGACTATTTTGGCTATGCGGGATTAGAATATCAAGGAAGAGATTGTGGGTGATAGGGGTCCTGCATTAATACTCTTGAGTTTTCAAAGCAGTATATCAACCTGATATGAAGTCATTAAAGCTACAATCCACAGGTTTTCATAATTCACACTATAACAAGGATGATGGAGCTTGTAGCTTTGTGCTTGTTACCTTGTTTTACCTTTTTACAGAACACACTGTCCTTAAGCATGGTATTTGCCTTTTCTTTTGTGTTTCACTACTCTTTACTATACAGATGGGTATTAATAGTGATATACCTATTAAAAACCATTATGGATTTTGAATCTAAAGGTCATGCTTTTCTAAGAAACAGTTGTGCAGTCATAAATCCTTTGTCTTCTAAACTTCCATTTTTTCCCCAGCCTTCCATTTTATAGAGGCAGCTGCTCAGGTACTTATTCATTCATTCATCCAACCAAAAAGAAGTAGTGAGTTGAGAAAAGAAGATCCCTTTCTCAGGCCATTACCAACTATTTCCCTGAGGTGCAAACCCCATCACACAGTGTTTTTAGGGACTGGGAGAAAGAGACTTGGCAGAGTAGAAGAATACATTTCTGCTTAATTAATCCCATTCCTTACTTTAGGTATTAAAAGGCAATGGTCTGTTTAACAACTTTCGGCGACACTAAACGGGTAATTAGTCACAGCCTAATCATTTTTCATACATTTTATGGGTATGTCCAGGGCGGGGTGTGCTCCCCGGAGGGTCATCCCACTAGCCACTTCACTTATTCTACACCCTTTCCATAGCTCCATACCTCCACACAGGATTGAGCCATTTTCCTTTCTTCTCAACCAGTTTGTCATTAAACAGGTCATGCTCTATGAGATACTCACACTTTACTAACACACAAACATGCATTTCCTCAACGTGGAGCAACTAGAGGCGGTGAGGTGTGACTGCGGTTGGCATTTTTTCCAATATTAAGTGGTGAAAAAACTAAAAATCAAAAATGAGAGTGGGAGACAGTGCACAATGTTGAAAAAAAACAATGAAAGGCTGACCAGCAGCTTGTGCCAGCTTTCACAAGCAGCCAATCCCAAAGCTGAATACAGCGTTAGTGACATTTATTCAAATGGTTGGGCTATTAGAATCTCTGAAATGGTGAGTTGCCCACTGTCCAGGAGTAAATACGATATCTGTTCTCTAAATAAGCCTGTGTTCAGACACAGCCAGGATTCTGAATTTAATATGTCATGCAGAACATGTCATTCTATTCGCTGAGAGAATATTGACTAAAATAGCTGAACATGCCAGTAAGTTTATATCTTGCCCTGGTAATAAGCTTTAACTGCCTGCAGAAGCAGAGGCTAAAGATAAAATCTATTAAATAAAAGTGCACATCTTTACAGCCAACTCCAACATCCGTTTGAGAATTTAAATTTGCTAAGTACTCTATATTCATCAAAAAACATATGTTACGTGCCCAGACTGGACCTACAAAGATGAGATGTTGCAGGAAAACCGTGTGTGGGTATTTGGCTGGACCAAATAAAGCAGGGGGTTTGTGAGCCTACCAGGGTAGTGACGATACACAAAGGGCCTTGACCTGCTGCCGCTGTTTCCAAGGCATGGCAACTGCTTCGCCACTCTGGTTAAGCATTCAATGCTTACGAGTAAAGTATTATCTAGGTGAAAACCAAAAGATGATAACAAAGAGAGATCAGAAAAGCTTAATAAGTCATCTTACACGAGTTTTCGGATGCTCCCGGCCACACAAACAAACCCAATCCTCCTTATCCAATCCAGCCAATGAATGAAACACATCTGAAGTGAGTGTGAGCAGCTAACAATTATTTTAATTATTGATTTATCTGACAATTATTTTTTACATATAATGAATTAATAATTTATTCTACAAATTGTCAAAAAAAAAAGATTAATGTGGATCACAATTTCCCAGAGCCCAATCTGACATCTTCAAATTGCTTCTTCTGATCGATTAATTGATTAATAGACTAATAGTTGCAGCTCTAGGGCAGCGGTCCATAAACAGAGATCTCTACACATTACCAGTGTTAATATAAAATGTACATGTTGCTCAATCGCTACACATTATTAAAATACTTTCAACTTTTTGTCACACAAATTGAATGGTTGTGCATGGTCTGTCCAGACAGGAGTGTTGCCATCAGTTACAGGTTATGAAACCCTCTAATGGAATGCTTGGGTGTTAGCGTAAGATCATTTCAACGAGGTCATCTCATTATGCTAACTATTTCAAAATCAATTTTAACATATCAATCTGGTTTAAACAAGCCAAACCTTCAACCTAGATCCTGGGCTATTAACCCCTAAAACGATGAGGTCATCTCTGAGTCGATCACACAACAACCATGTTGCACAACCATGCATCAAGCAGGGTAAACCCCCGGAGCTCATGTCACTGGTGCTAATGTCACTTGTGCTATGTGCCACCTGGAGAGACTGCAGCAGTTACACCAATATTGTTAATTCCGCAGCTCTGTCTATTTCACACTATCTGTAATTTCTCAGCAGCTAGAATTTCAATTTGTCTGCTGCTCTCTGTGACATTTGTCTACAAATCAGTGACCATGACCAGCAGTGTGCAGCAGTAAAAGCCACAGGTGGAGTGACTACAAAAACATCTATCGCTCTACACTCATCATTAACCTTTAAACACCAATAGACCTTTTCTCGTGGCAGACATTTTGACTTGCAGGAATAGCACATGTGTAACTAATAGCATTAATGATGGCTCTGTTACATTAAGGTGTGTGTGCAAGCCATGCCAATGAGTCAGCGTTAACAGCAAATACAAACTAATGTTACAAAGCGTCAAAAGTGACCAGTCTTTTTACAACAAAGCTGTCATTAACACATTGGGGTCCAAACAAGTCTGTTTCTAGATTATTATCTATCAACTTGAGCAAAACAAGATGACATTAGCTGACATAAATATGATGTGACAAACACAAAACCCCCCTGGGACAATTTCCACAGTTGCAATATGAATGTTAAAAAAGGATTATGGTAAGAGTAATATGAGGTGGATACAGTAATTGTACAAATGTACAGTTTGTATGCTCATGGGGCAAAAAGTCCAAAGGTAGAGAGATAAGAAGAAGAAATCAATACTCCAGTTGGACACTGTGATCTTCACATCAAGACAGAAGCCTCCTTGTAACACGTCTTTTATCGAATACATTATGATAAAGTACATGGACAGATCGTTAAAAAAAAAAGAGACTATGATGAAACTGTTACTTTCAAGTACCATGTAAGGTATTAGTCTGTACTTATGCACCAAGTCAAGCGTGGGATTCCTTCAAAGGACATAGCACATGAATGTGGGATGGGACCTTCAGAGGACCTGAAGACCAGGCTATTCCTGCATCTCCTCCACAACTGGAACTAATGGTGTGGGTTCGTCAACTCGTAAAAGAAAAAAGAAAAAGTAACTAAATGAATCATCGACAACAACACTACCAGAAAATACTGGTACGGTATGAGTTTACGGTATGAGGCATACCAGGTTAAAGGTAAAGATATTAACAACACTGATCTGATTAACTACTTGTTCAGGCTACTAACTGGAACAAAAAGAGGAGACCATTCATGTCTAAAGGTTATACTTCATCAGTTGACTCAGGTGAATCCAGAACTTGAATTGCGATGCAGCTTGAGGTGCAGATGGGTGTAGTTCCAGTGCTGGCTGTAAGGGAAGCACAAAGTGACAGACAGACAGACTGCAGGTTATAAGGCTGAACAACAGCCTCATTAATAGGCTGAAATGATTTGCTTACAATGAACATGGCCGGAGTAGTTTGTTCTAAAACAGCTGAACTGCAGCATTTTCGATCCCTGGCAATAGCTCCGCGTCAAGCAGACGTCGCTGCTGCACATGCTCGGGGGTTGCAGTTCCAAACAATGCGTTTTTTATATGGAATTCCATGGCACAGACCCATAAGTTACAGGCTACAGTTAACACTTGTTAGGAGAATATATGAATTAGTTTGTTTTAATATTTACATGAAATATGTTGATAAATAATAAAAGCAGTGTCTTCAAATATGCATACTGTAGAAGGCTGAATGCCCAAAGTCAACTGGCTCAAATGCAGTGAAGGAAGAAAAACTGTCTGAGCATATATACTGCGACTACTAGATCTTTAGGACCCTATAATTCAAATTCAAAGTGTCTCTCAAGTGAAGTGAGAATGTACTGGGTTTTTTTTCCCCATTCCATATGATTTGTTTGATCGCAGCAGGGACTAAATTAATTTATTATTAATGGTTTTGGAAAAATGTCAGAGCTCCTGTCTGTTTATTGCTTTACAAGGCTCCTGTGTTGTTGTTAATCCTCTTGCCTTTAATTAACATAACAAAATTATTAATGTCTCCTTTTTATCTTTATTATCGTGTCTTAAATCCCTTTAGCAGCTGAAAAGCATGCCTAATCTCAAGGAAATGTGCTATGATATGTGTTATTTCTGCTTGTTTTCCAACTTGCAGCTGCAGTTAAATAAACTAAACCGGGGCTATTATTTATCCAGCGTCTCAGAGTAGGAAATTAGTCCTAACTGCTTCAAAATTCTCAGTGACGCATATTTGTTTTAACTTCCAGTTGCATGAGTGAAATAATTCATCAACATTTTTTTTAAATTACATATCTCGTTCAGGGTTTAAGCATTGCCAGCAGGCTGACATTGATCAGAAAAGCATACGTGAAAATGCTGGATGATCTGGAAATATGAACATTCACTTGTAATGACAACAAGCTTCTTTCTTCCAGACACTGAAGAAGCTTGTGGTGACTAATTTTGTCTAGAACAAATGCTCCATCTAATACAGCTACAGCAACTATTTGGTAACAACTTTATGTGTATTTATTGTGATGCACAGTTCAAATTTGTTGTTTAAAAAATGGCTATTTAACATATGGTTTTGATAAAATGAAATGATCTAAATTCTAAAGTTGTGCTATGTTAAATTCAATTCAATATAGTCCCATATCATAACAAAGTTATCTCAGGGCACTTTTTTGAATAGAGCAGGTCTAGACCAACTCTTATATTTACAGGGACCAAACAGTTCCCATCATGAGCAAGCACTAGGCAACGGTGGCAAGGAAAAACTCCCTTCCGGTAGAAACCTCGAGCAGAAGCAGGCTCTGGGTGGGCGGTCGTCTGCCTCGACCGGTTGGGTTGAAAGCGGGTGAGGTGGGGAGCAGGAGAGAGAGAGAGTAGGGGGAAAGTTCAGTAGGTAATCATCATTTTTCCTGCATCTAATTGAATTCAGATCAGCCTGTCAGTTGGTTGACTGCACACTGGAAGCACGAAGAAATAAATGCAAGCCATCATTAATAGCATTATATTGTCACACTGTTTATATGTCAGTCACCCTTGACAATAAGAATTCTTTCTCCTCTTTCAGACGACCAACAACAAGATTTTGCATTACAGCCATCGCTTAGTAAGGCATGGAAGAGACCCACCGTTCTTCCTCCTCCACTCTTACGTAATGTTTCAGTGTGGCCGGACACGCCATTTAATTGCTTATTAACATGGTTATTTTCTGTTTCTTTAATCAGAAAATGGAACTTCAGTAGTCCAGTTTGATTGAGGCTCATAATGCTACCTGTTAATAGTGATCTGTAACAATAGTGCTGCAAGATCACACCTGTTGCTTTTCTCCCATCTAAATAATATCACTTATTTCTTCTACAGCTCAGATAACAATATTCTGTGAATAATTTCCACCTCTTGAAAACTGCTTCAACACACAATCACAGTCACTAAGATAATGTCACACCAGTGTCATATCAGCGTTAGAAATAAATTAAAAGGGACTTGTTGAGAATGTTAGAAATGGAAACAACAAGGCTGGTGTAGCTTGTGGATTTGAAGGACAGCTGTACGGTGAGGGAGAGGCTGATAGTAATGTGGCTAAAACTGTAGTGTCTTCAGCGTGTCTTCAATCTACAGATAAAGAACAGATGGTGGCTTGCGGCGGAGAAAGAACGTGTGAAAAAGACTGAAATGAAGAGAGCTAGTGTGTCTGTGTGTGTGTGACAGAGGTACAGAAAGAAAGATAGAGAGAAAGATGAGAATGTTTGTGAGTGAAAGTTAGGTGATGCGTACCTCGCACTGGAAAGATAATCTTTATAATATCCTGTAGCCTGTGATGCACTGCTGTTTTCCAATCTTGTAGTTTGAGTGTGTTCACGATTCGAGAGCAGATAACAGTGAAATTTCTCTTAATTCGCACGGGAAAACCCAAAATCAGCACAGCTTTAAAAGCTGTCTTTAACAGGTTTGTGAATATGTCTTAGCTAGGAACTTCTAGTGCTATGTAATTAGAGAAACTTATACAGTACCAGTCAAAAGTTTGGACACACTTTCCCTTATCCACTTATATATGCTCATGGCACACATTTTAACACAAATATGGCTTAAAAGCTTCCATTTCTGCTTGCATGGTTAGCAGTTTACTTTTATTGTTAATGCCCAACATCAGCAAACATAGTTACATTTGTCACATGCAACTATGGTGTTGCCCTAACTGCCCCCAAAGTCTGTACAATGTGTTGTACATTAAATAGTTCTTAGGTTCTTAGGCCTAGCATCAAATGAATACATTCAGATGAGAACAGGTAGTTGTTATGAATATAGTTTTAGAATTTACAAATGTTATAATACAGTCCAATCTTTTGAGCAGTTGAAAACATTTGTATCTTTTATATAAGAAGGACACACAGGTCACAGTCACTTTTGTCTAGCTGCTGGAGCACTGTGAACACATACAGACACAATATAAGGTTTCTGGAAAGTAAAGTTTTATGAGTGCTCCAGAAATACTACAATGCATAAGCACTCTTCATACAGCTTTGTTACTTGCATATATCATAGGGTTACAAACCAACTATAACTTCACACTGGGTCTATTCATCAGGTGCTGTGATGCCTAGTGTGATTTTCAGTGTCAGCACAATGTGTACAACGCAGTAAATCAGATAGGCTTATGTATGTGCATGTGTGTGTGTGTGTGTGTGTGTGTGTGTGTGTGTGACTGAGGAGTATAATCGTATTGTGCACCGGCAGGAGCCACCACTGACATTGAGGTGAAAGAGACAATGCCATTACAATTGATTAAATGCTACTTTGCTGTTTCGCTGTTTCCTTTTCTGGTGAGTGTGAGTGGTATTTGATTTGAAAGAGGGTGCCCTTCATAAACCATTCTTAAGCAAACAAATCAGCTGGTAAGGGCCACGTGAATAAGCTGATGTGTATGTTTGGGCCTAAAAAGAGTTTGGAACAATAACACACGACTAGGTTTTATTTTGAGGATTATGTGACTTTAATAACACACAGCTTCATGGAGAATCATTTGCAAAGGCGTTTGATTACCTTGTAAACATACATATATACGTGTGTGTGTGTTTGTTTTATACTACTTTATTATGGCCTTTTACTGAATAAAGAGGCTTTATAATAATAATGATGATGAAGTGCTTTGATGCACACAGCCCTAATTGTGTTTCTGGACATCTTAGCAGGCCTGTGTTGATGGAAATGACTGATTTATTTAAATGTAAGTGTCAGCAGTGCAGACGCTTCCTGACTGTCTCAAACATCAGTCCTCCAAGTTAGTGGTACAATCACATAAAACCAACACTTTGAATTAAACTTTCAATGTGCAATGTGAAATGGAAGACTCCTGTGACGTCTTCTCCAACATCCCTGTGTGCTTTGTTATTTGATAATATATTAAAATACCATAAAACTGCAAGATGCAGCATTGATTTTTACAACCCCAGGATGATATATGGCTTGCTGTTTTAGTTGAGCACACAGCAGGTCTGTGCTGGGACACTCACTTTAATGGTGCAGCCAATTATAACACTCAGCATCCCAACAGACTGTCAGTTCTGCACACACAACAGACATGAAAACGTGTGTGTTAACATATGGAGACACAAAGTGAGGGCAACAATTTTCTCACATTGCAGGGTTCAGTAGCTTGATTTAACGCTTCCTCATGCACCATTGAGTGAAATTAGCCTATTTTAGGCCATAGCAGGCATAGACAGAGCTGCTTCCCAAGAAGTCAATAGAATGTATTGTATTACATACTGGCAATGATGAGGGGAGCAGTCCAAAGGGATAACACAGACTGAAATGCTGCATACCTTAGAGGGTTGCACTGGAATCTGTAGTATAATATGGGTAAGCAGAAAACTAACTCTGTGGAGTGGAACCGGCGGATTCAGAGATCAAATAGATAAGCCACTTCAGACCTTTCCATTTCAGCGCATGATAGAGCTCACATCTCTAAATACTTGCTTGGCATATCATCCCTTCCCTATTTGATCTCTACTACTGATGCTTAGAGTACAAGGCTTGACAGTGTTAGAAGATTGTGATCCAAACTGAAGCTTAATTAAATTCTTAATTATTCAATTGACCCAGCAGCTGGTGATCAGTGGAAACGAAGCATGTAGAGGGTGTTTTATTAAAACCCGTAATGTTAAATTATAACTGCAATGTCAAGTCAAATGCGCATTAGTCGGCTTCTGCATGATGCTAATTAGAACAGCAACTAAGTACGTCTTAATAAAAATCACAGTTTGTGCAGACGACTCTTGCTTGCACAGCGAGTAAACTCCAACACTGACGTCACTAAATAAACAGATGTACTAATGAATGAAATTACAGAGAGGACCATTTCTGGTTGAGATCCAGGATAAACAGAAAAATGAATCCAGCAGCCCTTTGTGGAGGCTCTCCCACACACTTCACCCTTTGTTCTGAACCTCACTGACTGCTCACGGCACACAAGCTACATCACCATACAGAGCATGGCACGCAAGGAGGAGACACTTAAGTAGATATTTACTTCTCTTCAAGGTACTTAAGTCTTCATCGCACATTATACTTCCTCCCAGTGTCCCAGTGTAGCAGCCCCATTTCAGTTTGTCAACACCTCAGAATTCCGTAGAGGAGTGAAAACAACAACAAAAAAACCTGATTACAGAATCCCAAGTCGTGCTTTCACAGTAAAGACACCGTCTCGATTTAGCTGTGTCGTTTCACAGCGGAGCTAACACACAGAATGGCATGAGAGGCCAAAAGCATTCTTCTGCTGTCAAACTTTTATCTCTTAATTCTTCCAGGACTTAAACCCTTCAACTCTAAATGCAGTGGTAACAGTCACCCCACAGTAGTTTATTTTATGATTTCTCCTCAGTTCGCCAGATTTACAACACTTCTCACTTTTGTACTGAGCTTTTCAGGGCTTTTGATATTAGAGAATCACCCACCTACTCACTTTTGTAAACAGAGGTAAAATATTTATCTTTCAGGTTTTCTTGATTCCTGTTTACAAGTGGAAAATTGATTTGGAGAGGGCTTTGATTCCCGCAGTGATATTCCCTCTGCTCAGTGACATGAGGGTTTGCAAAGTGACAGTCTCACAGGGGCCTGAGCATTGATAAAGGCCAGATGTTTCCTTTGTACACACATCAACACAGCATGGGGAGGTTCCCTATGGAATTGTGCTACTCATTATCCTGTCTGATTGGACACCACTCTGACACAGAAGTCCAATAAGTGGCACATTTTACTTCAACAGTAATTACCTTCCCACCAACATGGTGAGAAGAGATGAGCAGATTGCAGGTATTGTGCACCCAGTGATACATTTACAAAGTACTGTGTCCTGTCTTGGCATTCTGAACTCCATCTCCAACTCATCAAGGGATTGCCGCTCACTTTGATGTGTTTTCAGTGAAACACTTGTAATTATCTTGTGAAGCATTACAGGTTTTTATCTTGAAAGAGCCATTTGATCATCCTAAATCTTTGATAGAGTACAGGCCTGAATGCCAGTAATAACATGTAACAGTGATAAAAAAGAAGAAATTTCCACATCATTGGATGCAACATTATCTGAAATTAATATTTAGTAATAAGTTTTTCTCTAACCCTTCTTTTAAAAAGGAAGCCGTAGAATATTTACACTTACTGCTTGTATAAAAATATCAGGCTGTAATCTGCTTTTATTGTTACATTTCCTGCATGTTAGCTATTGATATTTGGAAGACACACATCCAGCATGACACAAAGGTCAGCAGCCTGCATGCGTCTTCAACCTCAGGTGTCCAGTAATATCTTCAGGCACTCGCTGAGTGAGAACAGATGGAACCAAATCAAAACGGTGGGAAATGAAGGAAATACATTTGAGTTTTATGGGCTGGGCCTGAGCCAGACAAGCTACAATGTAGGGGGAGCCGTGTTTAACATATGTGCTGCTATTTCAGTGTGTTCCAGAAGGGTGCATTTGTCATGACCCACATGGTCCAATATTCTGCAGACAGACTGGGATCTCAGAGAATTGGTGCCATTTGACAGAAGACCTAAGAGCAACCGAAGTGCCACCAATTCCCTGGCATCCCGACAAAGCAAAGCTTTAAAAACCCAAACAAATTCATAAGACCTATTTGAGACATTTCTATACTTCTCTCTCATTGTATTTGATTACCTCAACTTGCAAACGTTAGGTGGCAAACAAAAGGTGTCTGTAATCAAACCATAGGTGATTGTAATCAAACAAAAAGCTACAGCCAATAAATTGTGTTTACTGAACTGCCTCACATTGGTTGGAAAAGCGTGAAATGTCAGGTGAATGCTATGAGTTCTGTGTTTGTATTGTAATGATTTAATCATGCCAAGTTCCCGCAGGCAATACTTAGACGTCTAAAAAGACAACAGTGAGAATACATTTTCAGAAGGCTGAATGAGTAAACTAACAGATGGAGTTATTAGAGGCAACCAGTTAGATAATCGATTAATCATTTTAATCATTATTTTTTTCACAATCTTCTTACAATTTAAAGATCAAACGATTTATTGAGGAAAGAATCAGCAGATTGATCGATAATAAAATGAATTGTTAGTTGCAGCCCTATCCAGTTTTCTAATAAATGATAGACAAGGCACATAGAGGAGGAAACCTTTTCCATTTTATTTTCTTGTCTTATTATTTCCACTAAGTTACTGTACTGTATGTTTGGTTGTGTGTTTTTGTCTGTATTTCTCTTAGTTAGCAAGACTTATCCATTACTATTTAGTAGATTTCAGTTCAATTTGGTGGTAAGTAACCAATTAACAAGTTATTTGTTTAGTTTAATGCTAGTGCCACATTTAATAACACATTTATGTTTCCATTAAACATTACATCTTATTATCAGGCGATAAAGCTAAATTATTTTTTGTTGCTTGATTCCTTGGTTCAAGATCAGTCCATTTGTACAGACCACAACCATTTCCAATGAAACAAATGCGGTTGAATATTGGATGTTTTTGCCGAACACTTTTTCCCACCACTCCTCCTCATGTAATCTTTTCTCAAATTTTTTGTATAATATGTTAGTTTTATGTTTTGTTTTTGTAAATAAAATCATGCTAATCATATTTTATCACATTCATTTCGTGTTTGTTAGTCAAGCACTACACTAGCCACTACTAACATAATACACTTGGGATCTCCGACCAAACTGTTGGTGGTCGAGTTGCGTTGTGGGTAATTTAGGCACCAGGAAGACTGTGAGGAATTAATAGACAACATCTCTGGTTCTGTTCCATCCTGTTTTATTTAAACTGTCCGTTGTGAGTCTGACAATGATATATTGGAGGAGTACTCTTAACATGAAGGGAATGTCGTGGATGAGAATCTGAGCACATCCCTCAGCTGAGCATTACCATTTGGGCTTGAAACTAAAGGACTCTTGATAACACAGGACACAAAGGCCTCAACTTGACCCTTACAACTAGAGGCCCACTCCTTCTACTAAAGGCTTTTATTTGGTTAAGTGAGCTGGGCCATGGGGCAGATGGTTGTGGGTAAGTGGGGGACAGAAAAAAAAAACAAAAAAAAGCTGTGAATTCCGTGATCTCTCTTTGAGAGGGATCGGAGATTTCCTTTAGAGTCATGCCTTGGGTGACACATCTATTGCTTTCTATCTCAGAAAAGAGGCCAGGGGAGAAACAAGACTGGACATACCATGCTCTCTCCCTCTCTCTCTCTCCCTCTCTGTCTCTCACACACCCCAATTTAGACATTTGGTGTTTAGTCCAGTAGATCTTAAATCATATACAGCCAAATTTAATTGCTAACATACCCCCTAATGGCAGTGATCATGATTCATATTTTTGGAAATTCTCTGACTGTATCCAAGAAAGGTTACAGGTAAGTTCAGCAACGCCACACTTTAAGTTGAACTCAAAGTGCAATGCAGTTGCCATTAAATAATGATGTGATCTACGTGCTAGGATTAATAGAGGAGAGCTGGGAGTTCAGTGTGATTGGAGAAGAAGTTGACTGCAGGCACAGGACGGGGATTAGACAGGGCTAATCCCTCCTTCTCCAGACCATACACTTGTATCTTTAGGGATGGCTTTTAGCTCCTCATGGGAGACTGGACAAATAAATGACATTAGACCTTCATCAATTATCACTGGACTCCAGCAACGTTCAGCTGAAAGCAGCATCCTATTAATAAAACAGAGTGAATATTCTGCTTCAAAATCTCATGAAATATGATCATACATCTTTGGCTCTCACCACAAAGTGTGCATTAAAATAATTCCCTGGTGGCACTATATTCTAAATATAATCAATAGTTCTCCTAGGAGGAGTAAGACTCCCTCTGGTGTTAAAACATCAAGCCTTACCACAAGGAATACCTGCTTAAGTCAAAATTATGATCTGACTCTATTGCTTTAGCCTTATCAGGGTGCAGGTTTGATGTCACATTGGTAGTACGTTGTATGGGTGAGTGTATGTGTGTATGAGCAGGCATGTGTGCACACATGCATTAGCTTCGGGGAGTTATGGTCCTACCCTGAACAGCAGCATAATAATGGCATGAGAGTAGTATTTATCACCAGAAATAACTATTCCTCTCTGACACTGGAGCAGACCCTTATTCCTCCAAGCCATCTGCACAAAAGGGAGCCCCATGACCATAAAATCCAACGTTCACCTGAGCATGTCATATAACAGCATTGTAAAGATTACCCATGGTGGCCAGCTCCTGCAGGAGCCTACTGCACATGTGCATGGACATTTATGGCTTTCCAAAAGGAAAATATTATATCCACTTCATCAAGCCATTATCCTTGACCACACAGAAAGATGTAGATCCATGTTTCACATTGAAGGGGGAATCGCTAGGTTCCTGCAAGAAGGCTCTAGTATGGTGCTGTAGGTTCAGTTTATATCTCAGCTTTATTATACCAGTGCCTAACTTTTTGCATTACAGTAGTAAAACGCATGCATGGTGTGGCCTGCATGTAAAGACACATAATAGACATATATATATAAACACACATTACACACCATCACCTATGGTATGTTGATACAATACACTGTGTGAATTTTTTCTTAAATTGATCACAGTAAAGAGGGTTGAAAAGCTAAAGCTCTTCCAGAGACAGCTTAACTGCTTGGCTGATCATCCTGGGTGCTTCTGGAAGTGTGTTTCAAGTGCTGCTATTTCCTTTACCTCTCTCTTTCATGCAGAACCAATGCGTGCAGATTGCTGAGTTATCTTCTGTATTCATAGTCAGTCCCTTAGCAAATGGTTGCCATGGAAATGCTTTTACAGACCATGGCCTGTACCAATTAACTGTACATTGACCTTCAAAATTGAAATGACAATCAAATGAAAGGGGAATGAACAACAACAGCAATCCCCTCCTAAAAAGTGTAGTCGTTTAAGTGAAGTTCCTTAGAAAGCCTCTTGATGGCAATCTGTGAGACCCCAACATACTGGTTTGTCATCTTGAAAATGGCTGTGAAGTATGAAAGAAATAAAGGATGACAAGGTTAACTGAGGCTTTTTCACACCACCGTGAAGTTGCAGCACATTTTTGGACAGAGAACCGTAATGTCTGGCGTTGCAAAATCAAAGACAAAAGCACAGAAGCTGCCTGAGGGAGTTTTGTTATGAGCTCCCTGAGAAATTTGATACTTTATGATGCTCTTTTATGGCATCCTCATCATCAAATAACACATATAAATATGGCACACTTGCTTACAGTGTTCATCTAAAGTAAAATACATTCATGCAAAATGAATCCCACACACGATCTAGAATAATCACTGCAATAAATCAACACTTTCAAACAAGAAAAGGCCCATTATCCTACTCCTTGTATGACTGATCCCTACCCAGTATACATACTATTTTACATTTGCTACACATCTGGTGTGGGAACTGGAGAAACATCATCTTGTGTATAGTAACTAATGACTTTTACACTTCATGCAGAGGAAACAATTCTTTTTCGAATAAATGAAAAAGAGCTAGTAATTGAGCATGAGACAGTGGCCATCAGAAGAAAGGCACCAAAAAATATGGACACTACATGTTCACTACACTGATTGATTGACAACTGATCTCCGCAGAGTGCAACAGTCACTGCTTATCATCAAAGAAGGAAGACATTTTTAAAGTCAATGCAGATTAAAACTTCCACAAAACACTGATGAGGAAACATGTCGGCAACTTGATGTTTGACAATGACATACAAGCACTTGGTTAGAAGCTAAGAATTGGCAAGTGGATCTCATAGATAGTGAAAGATGACAGTATAGATTGTGACGGCATGCATGACACAGCGGTAATAGATTTAATATTTTACTGTATAGAGTGTGAGTTAACTTAAACAGTATCAACCAAATACAACCAAATCGTGATATCACCGACAAAGCATTAGTAGAATGAAATAATAATGTTGCTTTTTCAGGGTGATTCTATCTACTATTCGATGTCTAGGCTAAACTTAGAAGTCAAGAATTAGGAGACAATTTGCATTCGGGAATGAGGAATAGGGTCGGGAAGAGGGTCGGCCATCTCTGCCTGCTCTCTTAATTTGTCTCACTGTCATTTCTCCTCTCAATCACTGAGATGCCACAGACATTACAGGCAGGTCATGGACCCTGCTGGGAGTGCAAAGAGTGATGGGTATCAGTATTGACATTGGTCTAAAAGGATCAGTTAGCCTTCTCTTTAGCCTGCAGGCGTCACGATTCCCTATTCATACAAAAACAGCCTGCAAATGTGCTCTCACTCTCTGGTGATCTCTAAGAAAATACAAGGAGAACTACTGCCTAATGCCCCATAAGATTCTGACATCACCCTTCCACAGGAGAGGAGGATACACTCGATTTGATGGGCTAATTGTGTGTGGCATAATTAATCAATGTCTCCTGAACGACAAATTCCCACATGCACACTACCAATGTCGCGTGAATGCAAGTGAAAGCACAGGGGGGTGTTGAATTTACTATTATTTATTCTCCTTCATCAAGTGATTTAGCCAGTACTGGCAGATATCTGTCATTTTAATCATAGGGAGATGGACTCCATTACAACTGTGCAAGATGGACTAAGTTTACCCTCGGCAGGGCAAGACTCGACTGTAGACAGAGTTGAAGGCCCTTGACATCATTATAGCCAGGTTATTTCTTAATGACGTAGGGGAATGAAAACATACAAGTATAAACATAAGGTGGAATTTTTATTCATTTTGTTTTACACAGGGATCTGCTATGCTAAAAATAACGTTGTGATCACCAATACAAGGATTTGCGAAGGGATTCGTTAGTGTATTGCTACAGTATAACAATGTTGTAATATTTTGGCAGAAATGAACAGGCTTTATCAGCACTTAATATCAGCATGTGATATGTATCTACAAGTGGATAGCAGCACTATAGAACAATGTCTTTACGAGTGGGTCCCCACTTTGTTTGCGTCTTGCCTGATGGTAGCAACGTGCACAGAGAAAAGGCAAGAAGACTGCATGCTAGAAAACATGGATGCAAAGAATGCATACAGGAAGGGAATGCATTCAACACATGTGTTATGGCTCAAAGATACACACAATGCAATGATCATTACATTAAAGAAGTCCACCAATTGACTCCTGCAGCGGATTGGATTTCCATTGCTCAGCAAACAGATCAATTTCAAATGTCTCTTCACTTAGTCGTCTCTTCCATTATGGAAAAAGCAAAAAAAAGCACTATCACTATCTACCTTAGTACAGTGCACCATTACTATCAGGCTATATCTGATATCTTGAGAAAGATGCAAAACAACATTTGAATAGATCGGTGGTTGCTGTGGGTGCAGTAAGACTATATTGTTGATGCTGAACTTCATGGTGGTAAATGACAAATTACTGTATACTGGTTGGGCTGATGAGTTGCCTTTTCTGTCATTAAAATGTCGTTGATTGGCAGAAATGGCTGCAAGTCACCTAGATGAAGAGTGACATAAGAGATGGAATGTGGCAGAAGAAGATTAATGTCACGCTGCCTCTTCAAGGTCCTCATGAAAGCTTCACTTATCAAGAATTTTAAAGTCACGTAAAATAAGCTGCATATTGTAGAGGCTAATTAAGAAGTCACAAACCACACCCACAGAAGGTAAGGTATAATATAATTTACATTTACTTTTTTTTTTTTGTACAGCTGACACTCTTCCTCTGAGTAAATCACAGTGTGGGATTCAGTTGAATAAGCTTAATTTCCAGGAGCAATTGCAGGGAAAAGGGAGTAATTTTAGCAGTAGGGAGGTGCAAGCTATAGATTAACAGCGACCTGATGACACCACTGTAAATATTGTTCTGACCCTAAAATGGTTGTGTGAGGAAAAATCTGCTAAGGGCACAGAGAAGGGTTTAAATGCATTTGCCACTGTGACATGACAAAAATAACTGGGATTATAGCTGCAGTGACCTTTGGGCTACAGTCCAGCAATTTAGACATGAGGGAGGAAAATTGTGATTTAGATGTTGTTACATTTATGCAGAAAGCACAATTTAGAATTAGCAAAACCATTCGGCAAGGTTTGGTGCAGATTTCTTTCAAAACACATTAGTGCTGAAAGATAGTGAAATCATAATAATGTGTTAATTTATTACCAAACAAAGATTGGAGACACAAATCTGGACATTTTTGTGTCAATGAACAGGGTCTACGCCCCATTAGTAATGTGAAAGAAAATACAAAAAGGGATTACTGAGGTTGGACTGAAGTCATGGATAACTTTGTATTCAAAGAGTTGTTTTCTAAGATATTTGGAATTGAGCTTAAACTTTGGCAGGTCATACTCAAATATTTAGAGTTTTCTCTACAAACTCACCAAAATGCATTGTGTGTATTGTTCAGGCCTGACAGATGTGTTTAACACAATCCCTTCCTCAAACATTTGCAAATTGGAATTTTTCATGAACGTATAGCTAGATAGGGTACTGCCACTCAGTTTTGCTGTAGATTTGTTCCAGTTGATTTCCAGATTTGTAAAGATTTTTTAATGGCTACCTGTAAGTGTTATCAAGCCTTTGTTGGCCGCAGAGTTTGATTTCTGCATCAATCCAGAGAAAGAATCCCATTAGACTTTTGCTGATGAATCCCTTAAATCCTCAACACAGCAGCAATTGTTGATCAATCAGCGTCTCTTACTGCCCTTCCAATGAAAGCAGTCTAGAACCGGGCCTGAATGGTATAAAGATACGTAACTAGTAATTTAACACCATGTACAAAAGAAAGGTGTTAGGAGGCACAGAGTCTTATAGCACTGCGTCTGGAGTGAGTAGTGTATTTCTGGAAAATGGATTTACTGTGTGATACAGGAAAAAAGCCAAACAACACCTCTGTTTCCCGTCTTTTGTTATTCATACACTGATAGCGACAGGCAGTGCTTTGCTTTTACATTTGTTATCATGTTAACTATACATGTGGCTGGCAGTCTGTGATCCAAGCAGCAACAATCTCAGTGTTTCTATGTAGAGATTACTGACCAGCGAGGGAGAAATGAAGAGATGCTGTTTGACGTTCTCTCAAAGCATATGAAATGTAGCGCCGTATGTAGCTGGGTGTCTGACTTTGGAAGCATGAATCTCTTTGATGGCTGCAAAGATCAAAGGCAGGAGATTTACTACTATCTGCAGTAATTTCAGAGCCCCCCCCTAAACTCTTCTATATACACACACTCATCCTCCCTTAATCTATTTTTTCTTAATATTTGGAACAGTTCATGCTGATAAAACTTTTTTTTTTTTTTTTTTAAATCACATCGCTAAAGTTAACATTAGTGACTGACGTTCATTTTAATCCAGAGCCTGGTTCGAGCCTGATTTCAACGATCCGACTGGAGTCAAAGGGACAACAGACTTCTTTTCATCACAGTGTGAGCTCCTCTGAAAGAACTGGCAATAGTCGAGGTAGACACGGAATAGCCAGATGTCAGTGCACTATCACGCACTGCTATAGAACATTTATGAGCCATTAGACTGCCATGCCAGAGGATGTGGCTGCTGCTTATAAGGTCTGAGAGGCATGGTTAGGGGGGGAGGGACACACACCGGGTGAATTTTGTCACACAAGCCAGACTGCTCTTTTTCTTCAGTCTTGAACTTTTCCAGCATTGTATATTTGCACATGTAAGCACAAATTTGAATTAACAACTATCCGTTTTATAAAAAAAACATACTGACATTAAATGACTCAATGTCCTGCGAGATTAAACACTTTCTCTGCATCCTCTCATCTGCGTGAATGCACTGTGAGTGGATATCACACAGCTCTCTTCACTGCATCATGTCAGCTGAGAGGCCAGCATAGATATGGAAGCTAAAACTCCCTTTTCTAAAGGATTTTTCTGTAAGAAGGTGATTCTGTTCTCTTGGTGTCCGTTATATTACTTTCAGCATTTCTGCAGCTAAGACGAGATCTCATTTCAGCATCGTGCCTGAGAGAAGAGGCTTAGGGGAGATGACAAGCCTCTGTCAGAGCCTCCGTGCCAGGAAAATTTGGGTTACACAATTACAGAGTTCCACAAGCGTCACCAAAAAGCCCTCTTCGTAATTGGATACATTTTAGGGGGTTTAAAGCCCGCTTCTTTGTGATATACAGTCTTGAATTCTGTATATCTTGAATTCTGTTCTGGGAACAGAACTCATCCACCTTTTTTTGCATTTAGACAGGCCTGAGGAAAAACAAAACAGCATTGAAGTTAGTCCTGTCACATTTGGTTGTACTGAGCAGAAGCATGTCACTCTAAATCTGAATAATTACACTGATCAGCCATAACATTATGACCACTGACAAGTGAAGAACATTGATTATCTCATTACAATGGCACATGTCAGTGGGTGGGATATATTAGGCAGCAAGTGAACATTTTGTCCTTGAAGTTGATGTGAAGGAAGCAGGGAAAAACGGGCAAGCATAAGGATGTGAGTGACTTTGACAAGGGCCAAATAGTGATGGCTAGACAACTGTGTCAGAGCATCTCCACAACTGCAGCTCTTGTGGGGTGTTACCAAAAGTGGTCCAAGTAAGGAAAACCGGTGTACCGGCGACAGGGTCTTGGGCGGCCAAGGCTCACTGATGTGCGTTGAGAGCGAAGGCTGGTCTTAACTTCTGTTTCGAGCATTAATTGCTTCTCCAGAAAGGTATTTCAAGTGTTTCACAAAGAAAGCTTGGATAGTTATGTTTCAGCCAAGCCTGAAACATGGCTAGTTTGTGTTTAGTGTTTTGTTGTGTTTTGAGTTATACTTCTACACTTTTGCTTCTTTTGTGTGCCTATCTAAAAGCAGTAGTGGAAGTACATGTAGTTAAGTAAATTTTTCTGATGAACTTGAGGGTTAAGTGTTCATTTATGGGTTGAAAAAAATATCCTACTACTTAAGCTAAATAAACAATTCAAAACAAAAAACTTGAATTACCTGGAAAACCATCAAATCTGAAAACAGGACTGTGTTTCTTGGCTCATGAAAGGTTTAGAGATTCATGGTTATCACAGGACAGCAAATGCTACAAATTATTATCTTAGTGTGATAGATAGATAGATAGATTTTGTTTCTATGCCCCAGTTATGTGGAATAAACTCCCAGAAAGCCTAAGGTCTACCACATCAGTAAACTCGTTTAAATCAGGGCTGAAAACATCACTATTTACTACGGCCTTTAATTCAGGAAGCTAATCATCTGCACTGTAGCTTTTAAATTTACATTTTATCTTTAAAACTGCTTTTTTATGTTTTTTCATTTATGATTAGTTTTATCTATTGCTTTCTTTTTATCCTTTTAATACGTTATCTTTTAAAACTGCCTTTTTATGTATTTTCATTTCCTTTTGTTTGGATTATGATTATATAGTTTTAACTATTGCTTTTTCTTTTTGTCCTTTTAATCATGATTTTGTCTCTGTACAGCACTTTGAACTGCATCCGTGTATGAAAGGTGCTATATATATATAAACTTGCCTTGCCTTGCCTTCTAGACATGCTTCAAGACATTTAAAACTAGATTACTTCTTGACCTATCTGATTATTGCCTTAGTTTAAGTATCAATCATTGTTTTTTATACTAATTCTATCCCTTACTTTACTTTACACATTTTATTGAATTTGGTCTATTATTAACATTTTATTATTGTAGTTTTTTCTTGTCTATTATCAATTTTTTGTGTCTGTGCTGTTATCCTTGAGATGTGGAGCATGGTTATATGAAAGGTTCTATATAAAGAAAGTTGAGTTGAGAAGACTCTGTTGGTCGCCACTCTGTTGGTTTTGTTGAACCACATAAACAGAATTTGCTTGCAGTCATCCAGTGGTATTACAAATCGATGCATCTTTTCACTCACAAATAATGTCCAGCTGAGTAAACACTACATTCTCCAGACAACAGCCCACAGTTTTTCATTTTGGCTTTCACTATATTTTTTCATTAGCTGCAACAAAAATGATGTTTGTCATATTAAGCAGCAAAAACAATGGTCATGAATGGTCACAAACCTGACGGTCCACCATTTAAGGTTATAGAAGGCTAAAAATGAGAAACCTGCTGCTTGAATGTTTTATATATAAAGAGTATGCCATGAATATAATATGAAAAATGTTATAATTTATAAATGAAAATTCTGCACATTTAAGAAAGCTGTTATCAAGGTGGGAGGGTCCACAATTTCTGTAAGAAAAGGATCCCCAGATAATTGAGCATTAGCCCATTTAGTCCCAAGAACCCTTATGAAGCTTGTCTGCTGTTAGATATGATTATCTGCCTGCACTGTAGTTAAGAGGTGACACCAAGGACATATTTGACCACCATCTAGGGAGCAAGACAGTGTTAAAATTAAATTGTTGTAGATTTTCCTGGGGACCACTGTAGGACCACAGGTGGTCTCCAGGCTCCACTTTGGGAGCCACTGATTGAGGCTAATGTTCAGTTTTAATTAAGATTCTATCTAGGCTGCTGTTCAGCAGTCAGCTACGTTAGCTACAGCAGCTATGTGACAACACAGCCAAGTCAAGTTTCATTTAGAATTCTCAGCGGCTGATTTGGAGGGAGAGTTGTACATCTAATTATAGTGACAGCGCATGAATTTACAGAGTCACCCTCTCTGTCTGACGGAGGAGTAGTAGATGACTTCTAATAGAGGAGGGGAATGATGACCCCATTATAAGTACTGCTCCCTGTCATGTTCTCTGACATCAGAATGTGTGAACAGGGCTGAGAGTTACCACAGATGTGAAAGCAGTAAGAGCTACCACGGTTTCACCTGCAATACATCATGCTATAATAATCACAATTATGGTCACATTTATAATGTAGAAATGTAGCAATTATTTGTGCCAACATAGTCAAATTTTGTTTTTGTTTTTAAAAACTACAATAATTAAATGATTTGGCCACTAGGGACAACATGGATGTACTGTACAGTATCTTCACCTGATAAAACTGTTTTGGTGAACTTAGCATAGTTTCATACTTACACATCAGGCAGACAAAGACCAACATTAACGTTTGTGTCCAACATTCACGCTCTAGTTTGTTGTGTATCAAGTCCTGAGGGGGGTATGTGGCTCTTTTGCTGCTAAACGCTCCACTATGTTCACCAGCTAGCTGTTTTGTCTATTTGCTGTTTGGCATGTAGTTTACAGAGGGTCAATCAGGGCTTTTTCACTGAAAACAGCTGCCTGCTGATGCTGAAAACAAGACTGATGGGAGTGGTGAGCGTGAACCACAACAGTACAGTTGATCCCCTCCGCTCTGGCAAACCAGAACCATGTAAGGAGAACTATTTCAAGTCTACATGAATCATGTGACAATCAAGCATCTTGAACTTCTGTTGATGTGATGCTCTCTCTCTCTCGCTCTACATAGCTCTGGTTTTACTACCAGTGCGCCAACGCAAGAATTTTGCCACACAAGCAGTGATCGGTTCAATCAGTATTTTGTGAACGGCTTGAATGTAACTGTGACTCATAGTCAACTAATGTGACTCATTTATATGTAAAAGTTTTGCACTCTGTAGTAGGAAGGGAGTTTTGCTATTCATATGTACAATTAATGTATAATCTAATCAGATAGTTGTATATTTATTCACTTAATAAAGTTATATATATGCTGCATTCCCCTCTAATTGAAGTTTTCATATTTATATTTCTTTTTACTTGTAAATACAACTGACAACAACATCCGACCATTACAACTAGTATTCCCATTTCTTTTCCTGCTAGCTCTCATTTATTTTACTTGAAACTATATGATCATGGAGTCTGAAAAGTAAACGCACATAAATGCCACACAACTAAAATCCATTATACAAAGTAACTACACCCTAATTTAATGCAACATTTGGTATATGCAGCTTTTTAATCCACACATGGTCATCTGTGCCCATCATTGAACTGTAGCTGAACTATTCATTCAGTCTCTACATAACACTAGTTAAATGTTGTATTGAACTAAAACATTGGCGTGAATACTTTGAAGATATAACAATGGAAAACTTCCCCATCGTCACCTTTCGTTACGCATGTAGCACACCTCCTTACTTCTTTCTGACAAAGACCATCATTATTTCTTCTGTAATGAATAAAACATTTGCTGTGGCTTCATCATCACATGGGCTTTCTTCATCTGTATGCAAGCTATTGAGCTAAGGCCGATTGCGTGGAACAAGGTGGTAACTGCGATACTGTTCTTGGGAACGAACAGAGTATAGTATTTCTCCAGTTATTATGCGTTTTACAATTGGCTGCTGAGACACTCCGCTGGAGTTGGAGTATATTTTCTTGTGCGCAAGGGCAAATCATTGGTATTTATGGAGAGGAGAAAGTAGCAACTCTGTGGTCACTACATTCTTTACCATGAAGTAGAAGTAAACTAAAGGGGAGAGACTGTAGAGAAGATAAAGATGGGGAATTGGGTTTAATGATGTCGCGTTATTGACAGGCGGTCAGAAAGAGAGAGAAAATGATGAAATGAGGGTGCAATGAGGAGAGGGGGAGAGCCAGAGAAGAAGAGTGGAAAAGATGAGATGAAAAGAAGAGAGAAAAGAGAAATAAAGATGAGTGGAAAAGAGAAAGTGGGTAAAAGAGCATCTCTAACCTCTGGCAGTCAAAGTCAGTGGGTGTCTCTCTAGTGCTCCCCTGGGAGCCTGCTCTACCAGAGCATTAATTAGCCATTAACTCAAACACAGGCCAGCATGGACAACTGCTGTCACAGTGCACAAAGTGTACATGAGGGGTGTGTGTGTGTGTGTGTGTGTGTGTGTGTGAGCGAGCGTGCATGCAAAGTAAATCTCCTGGATATGTTTTTGTTTGGAGAATTGAAATTTTTACTGGAAAGCAGTGTGCATAAATCGCCATAAATTTCGCTGAAGTAAGTGGACTCACACAAACAGTTATTTAATAAAACAAACTGAGTGGAAGCAGCTGAGTAATGTTTTGTACTACAAAACCATTGCCTTTCCAGAAATGTCTCCGGGTTACAGGTAACAATTGGACAGTGCTTGCTCAAAATGTATGTTTGGGTTTAAATATAGATACAGCAGGGCTTATGAAGCGATGTTACACTAATTTATTTTTCCAAAATAGTTTAATTGAGAAGTAATAAAGAAATTGAGTGTGTGTGATCAATAAAAAGACTTTTGATTATTTCAGCCCAAAACAATGGATTATAGTCAGCTGTAAAAGTTATGTCTGTTTAAAGAAGTTGATGCTAATCATGATTTGTAATACGTTCCAGTGACGTTCCACGTTCCAGGAATTGATAGTTTGTGCAGTTAGCTAGCCAGGAAGTTGAACACGCTTTTGTAACATTTGTTTTCCCTGGACTCTAGTCTATAAAAACCTAATTCCCTCCT
Source organism: Nannoperca australis (assembly GCA_036023655.1). NCBI lineage: Eukaryota > Metazoa > Chordata > Actinopteri > Centrarchiformes > Percichthyidae > Nannoperca > Nannoperca australis. The sequence continues at coordinate 60,803 of JAVQJD010068376.1, forward strand.
AACATGACATGCAGACACAATAATACAAATTGTTACTTTTAGGCTTAAAGCCTAAAAAAGGCAGGCATCACCTGAGAGGACAAGTTCTAGGGGAGTCCATTCCACCAAGGACACAGTGAAGACCAACTATTAGTGAACACGTTGCATCACATTCCCATCACTACTTCTCCCTTGTCGCTGTTGCCATGTTAACACACACAAGCTGGCGAACACGTTTGCTTGTATCCCACTTGAGGTCCTGATGGTGCCCAGGAAGCAGAAGAAGTCCACACTGTCAACTAGGAAGTCACACAGGGTGATGGGGGCGGGTTGCTCATGAAATCCGCTAACATCTCCACTGTCTGTAGGGCGCTGAGCTCCAAGGTGTTCCGACTGCACCTGGTTGCCTCACCTTTTGGATTTTTGACCTCTGCCTGCCTCTGAGTTCTTTCTAAGGTCTGTGACACTATATACATCAGGTGCAATAGTTGATCTTTTCCATCACATACATTTGTGCTGTAGCTTACTTTCACCTCACCTATCTAGCGCTATTCTCTTCGATCTTCTCTTAACTTTTTTTTTTTCTCTCCCCTTGTTCTTGCAGTTCACTTATATTCCCTTTACTTCAAAGTCCCAAAAAATAGAGCCTTGGCTCGTGCACGGTGGGTTGCACGAGCCCCCTCCTCCTTGCCTTTTAATCGTGCAATCGTGTGAGTGTTCGAGGCAAGATTACAATCAGACTTTTGTCATCACTGAATCATTCAAATGGCGGAGGAAGAGGGAAAAGGGAGAGGAAGAGAGAGTCAATGAACTCTGATGGCGGCAGCAGCGCAGCTAACGATTTCCATGTAATTGCTCCTCCTCCACTACTGGAGAGTGGCGAGGGGTGAAGAGAAGAGGACGAGAGAGGGACAGAGAGTGAGAGAAAAAGAGCGCAAATGATGACAAGCCATTCAGCCTTTAAGACTCACCTCTGATAATGATGATAGTCAGGCCTATTTGCTCCAATGATCCTCCTCCTCCTCTTTGTCTCAATCCTCACCCTCCTCCCCTCTGCCAATATTTTCTCCTCAGTCTAAATTGACTTCTTTCTCCCACTTAGAAGACACAATAGAAGCGAAAAAACACTACAGGCAGATATCCGCCTCCTTTGGTCAGAGTAAAAAGAGTGACGGTTTGTTCCGTTCAGGTATTCTAACACTACTGTATTCCTTGCCTCTGTCTGATGGGTCCCTGTCTGTTCTTGAAATAAGTTTGCCCTCCTCCCACACTTTCCCAGATACCACTGATTTTGACAAAAGTCAGGGAAATGATGCATCTCCTTCTCGTCTTACTTTTTAAGTTACTCCGACATATCTAAAAGGTAGCCATGCAAGTTATGACCACTCCGAGACTTTTGTTAGTGACCAGGCCAGATAGAGAACAATTTTCAACCACTCCCGAGTAGGTACAGTGCATATTTGACAACAGCACACCTTTACTTATAACACATTACACAGATCCTTATGTACAAGTAGGTGGGAAGAAAACGTAGGTGGGAAGAAAACGTTCTCAGTTCTAGAGAAGTCTAGATTTGGGACTTGTGGTTCAGAATCCTAATGGCTGTTGTATTTGTTAAATACACACATTTTAAACTGTCTTTTGACTGACTTGTATGATTTTATATCTCCTGGACAATATTAGATTATTTATTCTTTTATCTAATTTATCAGGTTTTAAAAAGTAAATTTATTACTGTCTCTAGAAGAAAAAAGAAAGAAGAGAAAAGTGGATTGTATTACATGTTACTATCAGTTACTACACACTCTGCAGCAGCACAAAATGTAGGGACCACACAGCCGCATGAAGAAAATGTCGATCACTGCATCAACAAAAAAACTAAACTACAAATGTACATCATCAAAGAAAAGATTTTTTCATTGAGTAATTGATTGAGAGGAGAAATGATGCAGTTTTAGATGCAGAAAGGGGAGAACAGCTCCTTTACATTTGTAAGATCTGTCCGGTGGCAAAGCAATACAATTCAATTGTTACATTCAGTTATTTATACTTTTCTGGCAAACTCAATGAAAACCATTAAACCCAAGAGACTTCAGTCCCGGGGCACTTTTTTGGAACGCAACAGTCAACTAAATGAATTACTTCAAGCATGATTTGTTCAACACAAATGCACAAAATGAAATAACATCATGTCAGGTTTGCGTGGATGCAGACTGAGCAGTTACAGGAAACAAAGACATCAAACTGCCCAAACTGATCTAGTTCCTCCTCTAAATTAATCTGTTCTGTTTGAAGGAAGAATTCTCTCGAGTTAAACAGGAGAACTTTCTGATCTTTATGCCTGAGGAAAACGTCTATAACAAGACTTCACAATCCAAACAACAGGAGCTCGGGCTGATTTTGTCCCACTACCTCTCCAACCTTGCATTTATTATCCAGAAATAATACTAGCTCTTCTTTCCTTTTGTGCTGAGCTTTATCGCTCCTGTAGCTCAGCTGGAATTTATTGATTTCACTAAAATACTTAAAACAAAGTCTAAGGCCAGTGTATCTGTATTCTTGACCCTTGAAGCTCTATATTTATAGGCCCATTGATCGTACAGATGCAATTAAAAACTTTTTCAACTTTGCTCTTTTAATGTAATACATCCAGCTAGTGAATGTTGCCCCAATACAGAGAAAACAGGTCTGAATGTACACAAAATGTGGTGCTGAGGGAAGAAACTGAGAGGGATGGTTTTGTTTGAAGATGAAGTGTCATTTCTATGCCCAGCCCATTTCTCTCCCCAGACAACACTTGCTGTTACTTTAGTCAAATATCAAATGTCTTTATCTCCATCATTCTGCATGTGTTTATCTCCACTAACCTGCACAAGGAACCAGGAGATGAGCACAGAGACCCAGGGGTTACCACTGTGGGATGTCTTTTTAGCTGGAGACAGCGCCTTACCTACAGGGAGGAAAAAGAGATCTTGGTGAAAACAACGAACCCTTGAAACTTTAGGGAATTATTGGCATGACATTACACTGAAGGCCTTTCTCCCAACTCTGGAAAGTGTTACATAATTTTGGACACACTGTGGGCCTAGAGTAACAAATAGCAGGTGAACATTCCGTGTTGATCTGAGAGATGCTTGTTCACTCATCAATACTTGCGCAAGTTCACACTTACAGTTAATCTTGAGCCCCTCTATTGACACCTCATTTTCACTGCTATTCCTGATGATTTATGACACAAATCTCCATGAAATATTAATGTATTCACGTGGCATGCAAAGTTTACTGCCAATGGACATTTTGATGCTTCACACTAAGCAGAATAGGGAATGCACACTGAACAGTGTTTTAACCCCATACCTGCTTAGTCCTGCAGGATTGTAACAATAAATGCCTGCTCCTGCACATGTGCTCTCCGTCTGTGGGACCACTGCATTGGCTCCAGCGACAAAAAGTTCAACCGACTCAACTTTTGCCGCAATGCATCATCCCGCAAGATAAAAGAGTTGTAAAATCCTGTCTCAGTATTATGAACTGCTGTGCAGTGTTTGGACATCTGACAAGCTGTCAAAGGCATGGATCCATCACTTAAACTAGCCTCCCTGCATCACTGTGTCAAAGGTATCTGAAACCTGCACCCCATCCCCCACTAACACGTCCCATTGTGTATTTGTACTGCAGTGCCATTTGCAGTCTGAACGCCAGCTAATAACTCAGCTGTTAATGTGTCACCTCAGAAGACCATGAACTGGAAATAACCCTCATTATATGCCTGGACCTGCTTAAAGTTGTAGGGAAAATTTAAACAGCTTCATCCTGAGGCCATGGCAACTAAGAGCACATTAAAACACATGGACTGTGTCCCTGTTTCTCTTCTAATTCATGTTGTTTCCTATAGCGACAGATACCAACCAGATTATGAAACATCAGACCTCAGAGCGGCGTGAGTTTACAGATCAGATCAGATTTGGACGAGAAATGGCAATTTCTAATGTTACTGACATTTAAACAAAATCTATGTAATTAAGTACATGTCTAGTCAGGAAAAGAGAGAGAGCGGGAAAGTGAGTGGGCGGGCGAGACAGCGAGGGAGACAATCTAAGCTGACACTTTACTTTATTGATATAGGGCTGTATGGTTTACTGGAAGACAGTTAATTTACATACACCCTCATAGCTTCTTATATGCATTTGTGTTGAATCCAGCAGCAGCTCTGTACAGTAGAGGTTACGCATTAAGAACGAAAGACAGACCCAACCACAGAGACATAAAATGACATGACAAAATTGGACAAGAAGAGCAACTCAAGAGGGAGAGACTGGAGCTGGGGGGGTGGAGGGGTGATCTGAGTTTAAGGCTACATTTCACAGCTGATAAAGGATTGGAATTAAATCAGTGAGACTTTAAAGTCAAATCAATGCAGCTGAGCGGAGTAGACTGAGTGATGGAGAGGACGGAGAAAGGCAGGACAGAGGTGAAGGAGTTCGAGATTAGCGAGTTATAGAGAAGAAAGAAATGAAAGATGTGTGGGATGGCAGAACAAACTGTGCGTGTGTGTGTGAGCGTTGGAAAATGTACGCATCCATCACTCTGTTTGCATAGGACAGTGGCAAGGTTAAGCTGTGAGCAACATGCATGAATGACAACAAGAACACCCCCCCACACACACACACACATACAGTGTGGTCATAGTAACCATGACCCAACACCCTCTCCCCACACACACAGTTGTTGACTCTTAATTAAAGGCATTAATCTAAGTTAACCCTTTGACTGTTGTTGAACTGACAGCTGAACAAGAGTCATCTGCCTCTGCTCCGTCTGATCACTCCAAAGAGGAACTTGCACTAATACAGTCATTTACTTCCCCTGACACACACACACGCACGCACGGCTACACACACAGTCAGAAACAGGCCAAATCAATTTGCAATAGACTTAACAAAGGAGCAGTGGGTGGGATAAGGAAGTTGCTCACAGTCATTAATAATGACAAAGCAGCAGGCAGCATGGATTCACACAGAGAGGGAAGGAGAGATGGAAATCACACGAATGCTGCGTTCGCTTGATATTAGAAATAACTTAATGAAATAGTTTGGACAACACATCATCAGACCATGTTCAAAGTCAAAAAGTGTTAATATCTGTTTTGAATAGATACACTTGAATATGGGGCAAAACGCCTGCTACCATAGCTTCCTCATGGCTCCATCACTGTGCCTTCCTGATCTCTCTCTGCATGTCTTTGTAGTCTAAACGTAATGCATTAGACAAATAGGGATAAGGTCCCACACCCTAGGACAGTCTCTTCTTTAAGGCATCGATAGCACTCTTGGCTGTACGCACTAAAATGTGGCGGAAGTAGTTGTGTGAAGAATGAGAGAAGAAAATTAAAAATGATAGCTTTAGAGAGAAGCCTGGCCAATGACCTTTGTTTCATATCACTATCATTCCTGACATTTCCTGTCACCTCTCTACTTGGCTTTGAAAACATAAAATAACATAAAATTATATGAAATGTGTTTTTAGATTGAAGTGAATATATTATTATGAGAAGCCCTATTCAGCCTTATTCCAATCTAAACTTGCTGGTGAGATTTAGAATTGCTCAGCAAAACGTACTGTACCAGTGAATCACACCCCTTCTGCAAGAAAAGTGCATTAAAGAACATTCTTGAAACACTCTAATTTGCCTTGAAAGCCATGTTTTAAAACAATAGCCAGGTGCCCATATGGACATTGAAACAGGTTTTGCTTGCTATAATCATGCCTCCTGTTCACAGTAGGGACAGTAACTGTGGGTTTTGATTCTGATCGTTTAATGGCTAATATGAAGAAGAATGATTACAGCAAGCAAAACCTGTTTTAGCTTTTTACGACAGACATGACATTTATTTTATATGTAAAGTGTTGGAGTACTTTAATTTTCCAAGAATTATACAATTTAAGTTATTCATACTCTTAGTTGTTATTAATTACTATACTTCGGTTTTTAGCTACTGCTGAAAACAAACAAAGAGAAGAGTACTGAGGGACTAAAAGTTGGTGACAAGAAGCATTAATTAAGCTTGTTGGCTGATGATGAACTTACTGGCCCAACAGAAATGATCTTTTCCCAAAAAAAGCACCTCTCCCTTCATTTGTAAAACAGCGGGTAAAATAAGAATTGAACACATCAGCATTTTTCTCAGTAAACATATTTCTAATGGGGCTATTGTAATGGAATTTTCATCAGATGTTGGTAACAACCCATGTAATCCATACATACAAAGAAACCAAAACAAACTAGTTCAGAAATTAAGTAATGTGTAATAATGTGAAATGACACAGGGAAAAGTATTGAACACATGAAGAAAGGGAGGTGCAAAAAGGCAAGGAAAGCCAAGACACCAGCTGAAATCTATCAGTAATTAGAAAGCAATCTTGCCCCTTGTCAGTGCAAATTAATATCAGCTGGTTCAGTCCCAACTGATAACTGTAAAAAGGTGTCTCATTACCAAGTTGTCACACAAGAAACATCCCACGATGGGTAAAAGAAAAGAGCTCTCTCAAGAACGTTGCAACCTTATTGTTGCAAAACATACTGATGGCTTTGGTTACAGAAGAATTTCTGAATGTTCCAGTGAGCAATGATGGGGCCATAATCCCGAAGTTCACCATAAGCCATACAGAGAGTTGTCCAAGAGCCAATGACCACTTGTGTAGAGCTTAAGAAAAACCTGGAATTAGTAGGTACAATTGTTTCAAAGAAAACACTAAGTAATGCACTCAACCACCATGGCCTGTATGCACGCTCACCATGCAAGACTTCATTGCTGAAGAAAAAGCAAGTTGAAGCTTGTGTAAAGTTTGGACAAGCCTGTGAAATACTGGGAGAATATAGTCTGGTCAGATGAGACTAAAATGTTACTCTTTGGATGCCGTAATTCACACCATGTTTGGAGGACAAATGGCACTGCACATCACCCCAAAAACACTCTACCAAGTTTGGAGGTGGGAACATCATGTTGTGGGGCTGTTTCTTACTATAGGGTACTGGCATACTTCATATAGGTGAAGGAAGGATGCTAAAGATGAAATGAGAGTGGATATTTCAACAAGACAATGATCCTAAACACACAGCCGCGGAAACTCTCAGTTGGTTTCAGAGGAAAAAAATAAAGCTGCTAGAATGGCCCAGCCAATCACCTAACTGAATCCAATTGAAAATCTATGGAAAGAACTAAAGATCAGTTTTCATAGAAGAGATCATAGAAGACTGTTTGTGTGGAAAAATGGGCCAAAATCACACCTGAGCAATGCATGCGACTAGTTTCTAGTCTCTTTACTGAAAAAAAATGTTGATGTGTTCAATACTTATTTTACACACTGTGTTTAGATGGCTTAAACAGATCTTTAAAACCAGACCTGGAAGAAGCTAGTAAGTGATCATTTTTGCAAACTTAAATAGGAAAAACTGATGAAACGTCATCAGTGCTGCTCAACTTAACCCCAAAACCTGTTTGCAGTTTCAGAGGACATTCCTCTCCAGCAGTGTTACCTACCGAACAAGTCGTCCCTGGCCAGGGCATAGAGGATGCGTGAGGCTCCGATGAGGTTGCTCATGGCAGCGGAGAGAGTGGAGGAATAAACCCCAATGGTGACAAAGGGGTTCCAGATGTTGATGTCTCTGAGGAAACTGTAATCCCTCTGAAGCAGGACACTGTAAAGGTTTGGAGAATACAACGGATTACTTTAACAACTGTGCATGGAAGCTTGGTTCTGGCCTTCACTACAACCACGTACAAAGAAAACCATTACATTTTTCAGTTTGTGGTATCTTTTTGACAGTTTTAAGTAGAAAAACATAAAGATGGGAAATGGATGAGGTAAGATGTGGAAAATTCTTTGGCCAGAATCAAACATGGCTCAACCAACTGTGCAACACAGACACATCCAACGAACCAACTAATAGTGAAGAAACAGAACCCGAACAATTCATTAGCAGGGTGTCAATCAGGTGCTATTGGTCACAGATATATCTGTACTGGCATGTATGTTGGCAGATATGCAAAAAGAAGTTGTAGAGCAGTAAATTGTTTCAACTGTAGTAACATTTGACTTTCATTTAGACTTTGACTTGAACTTTCATCTTTAGATTAATCTTAATAGCTACTGAGCCCCCTGGTGCACAGATCCATCTCCATTACAACAGAATCAATTCCTTCTGCTGATAAAGGCCATGTGATACAGGTGAAAGCTTAACATGTGGATGCTTGGGATGTAAAAGTTTTACCATGTTCACCATCTTAGTACAGTACAGCTGAGGCTAATAGCAATGTCATTCATTATGCAGGTATTTGGTCATAAACCAAAGTCTTTAACGGTTAAAAATGTTAACCTGAAGATGGTACATAATGAAGTTATGAAGTTTAACCTCTGGGAACAATCTGTCCAATAGTTGTTGAAACATTTCACTAAAAACCGCAAATGTCAACCTAATGATGGCAGAAGAAGTAGTCAGGGGACCATCAGAGTGATTAGGATTCATCCTCTGGGGATCATGAATGTCTGTACTAAATATCAATGTGTTGTTAATAATTCTGTCTAGACAAAAGTGGTGGATTGACCAACTAGACCAACATTAATCATCTGCATGCTGCTAGCATGGCTAAAAATGAATATTGGCCAACAAATTTTATTTTCTTTACTTGTACAGTACTAATATTCCTATATTTCAGTATAGATATGGGTATCTGCCTCAGCAATCAAGTATACTGTAGGCAGGCCTCTAATCAGAAGGCACAAGAGCAGTTTTGGAACACTTTTAATTTCTCGATGGTACAGTAACTCCCAGAACTTTAGTTCTTTACGTATTACTAATTCATTAAGTATTACTTTACTGAAGGTTGGCAGCACTCATTCACTTCTGACGGGAATAAATAACAGTAGAAAGGCACAAGAACAAATAAAGGCAAACCCTACATCCACTACTACAACCCAGCATTGAACATTTTCACACACATACACCACACACAAGACACCCATCATATTTATAGCCATTTTATTGCATTTATATCAGGAGATCAAAATCAAGTGGTCCAAAAGGTTGTCTCGTTTCAAATTCATTTATGCTGGGGGGCAAAACGTGTCCAATGAAAAAGAACAAGATTGAAGAGGAAGTGATGATTACTCTGCCAGGGTGCCTAATGATGAGATCCTGGAATAAGGGGCTCACGCCAGCGTGTGTGTGTGTGTGTGTGTGTTTGTGAAAGAGATGCTGCACTAGACATGGAGAAAGAGAGATCAGAGAGTACAAAAACCACAGCAGGGTGTGCATGATTGCAGACTGCCCCCAACCTCTTTTCAATACAACACAGCAAGAGAGAAGAGAATTAGAGTGTAAAGTATCTCTCTCTCTCTCTCTCTCTGCCTTCCCACATCTCAATCTCTCTTGTGTTTCGATACACACATCCAATCCATTTATTCCCCTCCCTCATCACCTCCATCTCCCTTATCATGTTTTTAAAACTCATTCAAGGCCTCTCTCTCTCTCTC